>JAINVK010000834.1:0-62730 GCA_030068075.1 Paguma larvata
GAGGCAATCCCCACAGTGTTGTTTCACAGAGTGAAGCTTATGACGACAATTCGCTGCTAGTTCTGCCATTCAATTTCACACACTGGTAACTTACTGAAACAAGATATTAGGGGAAGGAGGCATTCCCCACAGTGCTGTTTCACAGAGATGATTGCACAGTACTTTGCTCCTAGTTCTGATCATGGGAATCCACACACTCTAAACTTACAGAAACAAGATGTTAGTTGAATTAGGCTTCCCCACAGCGTTGTTTCAAGGCCTGGAGCATATGGCACCTCGCTGCTAGTTCTGCCCATTCATTTCCTCACACTGCTAACTTACTGACACAAGATGTTAGATGAAAGAGGCATTCCCCACAGTGTTGTTTCACAGAGTTGACTGTATGGCACATCACTGCGAGGTCTGCGCATTCAGTTTCACACAATGCTAACTTACTGAAACACGATATTAGTTGAAGGAGCCATTTGCTACAGTGTTGTTTCACAGAGACGAGTGCATAGCACTTTGCTCCTAGTTCTGCTCACGGCAATCCACAACCACTTAATTTACAGAACAAAGATGTTAGTTGAAAGAGGCATTCCCCACCATGTTGTTTCACAGCCTGGAGCGAATGACACTTTGCTACTTCTTCTGCGCGTTCAGTTCCTCACACTGCTAACTAACTGAAACTACATGTTACGTGACAGAGGCATTTTGCACAGGGTTGCTTCAAGAGTTGAGTGTGTGGCACTTCTCTGGGAGGTCTGCGCTCTGAGAAACAACACAGTTGGGAATGCCCCATTCAACTAACCGCTCATTTCAGTAAGTTAGCATGGTGTGAAACTGAATGTGCACACATAGCAGCGAAGTGGCATATACTCAACTCTGTGAAACAACGGAGTATGAAAGGCCTCCCGCAACTAACAGCTTGTTTCAGCAAGTAAGCAGTGTGTGACATAAAATGCGCAGAACAGGCAGCGAGGAGGCATGCACTCAACTCGGTGAAACAACACGGTGGGGAATGCCTCATTGAACTAAACTCTTGTTTCAGTAGGTTAGCATTGTGTGATACAGAATGCACAGACCTAGTAGTGAAGTCTCATACACTCAACTCTGTGAAACAATGCAGTGCGGAAGGCCTCCTGCAACTAACAGGTTGTTTCAGCAAGTTAGCAGTGTGTGATATAGAATGCGCAGAACAGGCAGCAAAGTACCATGCACTCAACTCTCTAAAGTAACACTGTGGGTAGTGCCTCTTAAAAGTTACATCTTGTGTCAGTAAGTTAACAGCGTGAGGAACTGAATGCGCAGAACTAGCAGCAACGTGCCATAGACTCAACTCTGTGAAACAGCACAGTGCGGAATGCCTCCTGCAACGAACAGCTTCTTTCAGCAAGTAAGCGGTGTGTGATATAGAAAGAGCAGAACAGGTAGTGAGGTGGCATGCACTCAACTCTCTGCAATAACACTGGGGGGAACTCCTCCTTCAAGTTACATCTTGTTTCAGTAAGTTAGCAGTGTGAGGAACTGAATGCGCAGAGCCATACACTCCACTCGGTGAAATAAAACTATGGCGAGTGCCTCACTGAAGTAAACACTTGTTTCAGTAAGGTAGCAGTAGACGAACCCAATTCGTAGAACAAGCAGCAAAGTGTTGTACACTCAATTCTGAGAAACAACACTGTGTGGAAGGCCTCATTCCTCTACTCCATGTTTCAGTAAGTTAACAGCGCATGGAATCCAATGCACAGATTTTAGACCTAAGTGCCATACACACAACTCTGTGAAACAACACTGTGGGAAACTCTGTGAAAGAACGCAGTGCTGATGGCCGCCTACAACAACCAGCTTGTTTCAGCAAGTGTGATATAGAATCATGAGAGGTGACATGCCTCATCTCTGTGAAATAACCCTGTGGGGATTGCCTCTTTCAGGTAACATCTTGTATCGGTAAGGTAGCAGAAGCAAAGTGCCATACACTCCGGTCTGTGAAACAACACTGTGGCGAGTGCCTCTCTGAAGTAACCTCTTGCTTCGGTAAGGTAGCAGTGTTCGGAATCCAATTCGCAGAACTAGCAGCGAAGTGTCGTGTACTCATTTCTGTGAAACAACACTGAGTGGAAGGACTCATTCTTCGAACCTGTTTCAGTACGTTAGCAGCGTATGGAATCCAATACACAAATGTTGGAGGGATGTGCTATATAACCACTCTGTGAGGAAACACTGTGGCGAGTGCCTCGTTGAACTACCCTCTTGTTTCATTTAGGTAGCACGGTTAGGAACAGAATGCACAGAAAGAGAAGCCACGTGCTATATACTCCACTCTGTGAACCAAAACTGTGCCGAGTGCCTCAGTGAACTAAACCCTTGTTTCATATAGGTAGCAAGGTTACTAACTGAATGCCCAGAACTGGCAGCAAAGTACCCTACACTCCTGTCTGTGAAACAACACAGTGGCGAGTGCCTCATTGAACTAACCTCTTGTTTCATTCAGGTAGCAAGGTTAAAAACTGAATGCGCAGAACAAGCAACAAAGAGCCATAAGCGTTACTCTGTGAAACAACACAGTGGCGACTGCCTCACTGAACTAACCTCTTGTTTCATTTAGGTAGCACGGTTAAAAACTGAATGCGCAGATCTAGCAGCAAAGAGCCGTACGCTTTACTCTGTGAAACAACACAGTGGCGAGTGCCTCACTGAACTAACCTCTTGTTTCATTTAGGTAGCACTGTTAGGAACTGAATGCGCAGAACAGGCAGCAAGGTGCTATACACTCCACTCTGTGAACCAACACTGTGGCGAGTGCCTCATTGAACTAACCTCTTGTTTCACTTAGGTAGCACGGTTAAAAAACTCAATGCGCAGAACTAGCAGCAAAGAGCCATATGCTTTATTCTGGGAAACAACACATTGGCGAGTGCCTCATTGAACTAACCTCTCGTTTCTTTTAGATAGCACGGTTAAGAAATGAATGCGCAGAACAGGCAGCAAATTGCTACATACTCCACTCTGTGAAGGAACACTTTGGCGAGTGCCTCACTGAACTAACCTCCTGTTTCACTTAGATAGCACGGTTAAAACCTGAATGCGCAGAACTAGCAGCAAAGAGCCATACGCTTTACTCTGTGAAACAACACAGCGGCGAGTGCCTCACTGAACTAACCTGTTTCATTTACGTACCACGGTTAAAAACTGAATGACTAGAACTAGCAGCAAAGAGCCATACGCTTTACTCTGTGAACCAACACTGTGGCGAGTGCCTCACTGAACTAACCTCTTGTTTCATTTAGGAAGCACGGTTAAAAACTGAATGCGAAAAAACTACCAGCAAAGAGCCGTACGTTTTACTCTGTGAAACAACACAGTGGCGAGTGCCTCAATGAACTAACCTCTTGTTTAATTTAGGTAGCAATGCTAGGAATTGAATGCGCAGAACGGGCAGCAAGGTGCTATACACTCCACTCTGTGCATCAACACTGTGATGAGTGCCTCATTGAAATTACCTCTTGTTTCACTTAGGTAGCACGGTGAAAAACAGAATGCGCAGAACAAGCAGCAAAGAGCCATACGCTTTACTCTATGAAACAACACAGTGGTGAGTGCCTCACTGAACTAACCTCGTCTTTCATTTAGGTAGCACGGTTAAAAACTGAATGCCTAGAACTAGCAGCAAAGAGCCATATGCTTTATTCTGGGAAACAGCACAGTGGCGAGTGCCTCATTGAACTAACCTCTTAGTTTCTTTTAGTTAGCACGGTTACGAACTGAATGCGCAGAACAGGCAGCAAATTGCTACATACTCCACTCTGTGAAGGAACCCTTTGGCGAGTGCCTCACTGAACTAACCTCTTGTTTCACTTAGATAGCACGGTTAAAAACTCAATGCACAGAACTAGCAGCAAAGAGCCATACGCTTTACTCTGTGAAACAACACAGTGGCGAGTGCCTCACTGAACTAACCTCTTGTTTCATTTAGGTAGCAATGCTAGGAATTGAATGCGCAGAACGGGCAGCAAGGTGCTATACACTCCACTCTGTGAACCAACCCTGTGGCGAGTGCCTCATTGATCTAACCTCGTTTCATTTAGGTAGTGCCGTTAAGAACTGAATGCGAAGAAGAGGGAGCAAAGTGCTACATACTCCACTCTGTGAATCAACACTGTGACGAGTGCCTCATTGAAATAACCTCTTGTTTCACTTAGGTAGCACGGTTAAAAACTGAATGCCTAGAAGTAGCAGCAAAGAGCCTTACGTTTTCCTCTGTGAAACAACACAGTTGCGAGTGCCTCACTGATCTAACCTCTTGTTTCATTTAGGTAGCACTATTAGGAACTGAATACGCCGAACAGGCATCAACGTGCTATACACTCCACTCTGTGAACCAACACTGTGGCGAGTGCCTCATTGAACTAACCTCTTGTTTCCCTTAGGTAGCACGGTTAAAAACTGAATGCGCAGAACCAGCAGCAAAGAGCCATACGCTTTACTCTGTGAAACAACACAGTGGCGAGGGCCTCACTGAACTTACCTCTTGTTTCATTTAGGTAGCACGGGTAAAAACTGAATGCGCAGAACCAGCAGCAAAGAGCCATAGGCTTTACTCTGTGAAACAACACAGTGACGAGTGCCTCATTGAACCAGCCTCTTGTTTAATTTATATAGCACGGTTAAAAACTGAATGCCTAGAACTAGCAGCAAAGAGCCTTATGTTTTACTCTGTGAAACAACA
The DNA here is from genome assembly GCA_030068075.1 of Paguma larvata. Lineage (NCBI taxonomy): Eukaryota > Metazoa > Chordata > Mammalia > Carnivora > Viverridae > Paguma > Paguma larvata. Next base: position 4,709 of record JAINVK010000834.1, read on the forward strand.
CAGTAGCGAGTGCCTCACTGAACTAACCTCTTGTTTCATTTAGATAGCACTGTTAGGAACTGAATGCGCAGAACAGGCATCAACGTGCTATACACTCCACTCTGTGAACCAACACTGTGGCGAGTGCCTCAATGAACAAACCTCTTGTTTCATTTAGGTAGCACGGTAAAAACCTGAATGCGCACAACAAGCGGCAAAGAGTCATAGGCTTTCCTCTGTGAAACAACACAGTGGCGAGTGCCTCATTGAACTAACCTCTCGTTTCTTTTAGTTAGCACGGTTAAGAACTGAATGAGCAGGACAGGCAGCAAATGCTACATACTCCACTCTGTGAAGGAACACTTTGGCGAGTTCCTCACTGAACTAACCTCTTGTTTCATTTAGGTAGCACGGTTAAAACCTGAATGTGCAGAAGTAGCAGCAAAGAGACATACGCTTTACTCTGTGAAACAACACAGTGGCGAGTGCCTCACTGAACTAACGTCTTGTTTCAATTGGGTAGCCCTGTTAAGAACTGAATGTGAAGAACAGGGAGCAAAGTGATACATACTCCACTCTGTGATTGAACACTTTGGCGAGTGCCTCATTGAACTAACCTATTGTTTCAATTAGTTAGCAAGGTGAAAAACTGAATTCCAAGAACTAGCAGCAAAGAGCCTTATGTTTTACACTGTTGAACAACACAGTGGCGAGTGCCTCACTGAACTAACTTATTGTTTCATTTAGGTAGCACTGTTAGGAACTGAATGCACAGAACAGGTATCAACGTGCTATACACTCTACTCTGTGAACCAACACTGTGGCGAGTGTCTCAATGAACTAACCTCTTGTTTCATTTAGGTAGCACGGTAAAAACCTGAATGCGCAGAAGTAGCAGCAAAGAGCCTTACGCTTTACTCTGTGAAACAACACAGTGGCGAGTGCCTCACTGAACTAACCTCTCGTTTCTTTTAGTTAGCACGGTTAGGAACTGAATGCGCAGAACTGGCAGCAAATTGCTACATACTCCACTCTGTGAAGGAACACTTTGGCGAGTGCCTCACTGAACTAACCTCTTGTTTCACTTAGGTAGCACGGTAAAAAACTGAATGCGCAGAACTAGCAGCAAAGAGCCGTACGCTTTACTCTGTGAAAAAACACAGTGGCGACGGCCTCATTGAACTAACCTCTTGTTTCCCTTAGGTAGCACGGTTAAAAACTGAATGCGCAGAACAAGCAGCAAAGAGCCATACGCTTTACTCTGTGAAACAACACAGTGGCGAGTGCCTCACTGAACTAACCTCTTGTTTCATTTAGGTAGCATGCTAGGAATTGAATGCGCAGAACGGGCAGCCAGGTGCCATACACTCCACTCTGTGAACCAACACTGTGGCGAGTGCCTCCTTGATCTAAGCTCTTGTTTCAATTAGGTAGCACGGTTAAAAACTGAAAGCGTAGAACAAGGAGCAAAGAGCCATACGCCTTACTCTGTGAAACAACACAGTGGCGAGTGACTCACTGAACTAACCTCTTGTTTCATTTAGGTAGCACGGTTAAAACCTGAATGCGCAGAAGTAGCAGCAAAGAGCCGTACGCTTTACTCTGTGAAACAACACAGTGGCGAGTGCCTCACTGAACTAACCTCTTGTTTCATTTAGGTAGCACGGTTAAAAACTGAATGCCTAGAACTAGCAGCAAAGAGCCATATGCTTTACTCTGTGAAACAGCACAGTGGCGAGTGCCTCATTGAACTAACCTCTTAGTTTCTTTTAGTTAGCACGGTTAAGAACTGAATGCGCAGAACAGGCAGCAAATTGCTACATACTCCACTCTGTGAAGGAACCCTTTGGCGAGTGTCTCACTGAACTAACCTCTTGTTTCACTTAGATAGCACGGTTAAAAACTCATTGCACAGAAGTAGCAGCAAAGAGCCATACGCTTTACTCTGTGAAACAACACAGTGGCGAGTGCCTCACTGAACTAACCTCTTGTTTCATTTAGGTAGCAATGCTAGGAATTGAATGCGCAGAACGGGCAGCAAGGTGCTATACACTCCACTCTGTGAACCAACCCTGTGGCGAGTGCCTCATTGATCTAACCTCGTTTCATTTAGGTAGTGCCGTTAAGAACTGAATGCGAAGAAGAGGGAGCAAAGTGCTACATACTCCACTCTGTGAATCAACACTGTGACGAGTGCCTCATTGAAATAACCTCTTGTTTCACTTAGGTAGCACGGTTAAAAACTGAATGCCTAGAAGTAGCAGCAAAGAGCCTTACGTTTTCCTCTGTGAAACAACACAGTTGCGAGTGCCTCACTGATCTAACCTCTTGTTTCATTTAGGTAGCACTATTAGGAACTGAATACGCCGAACAGGCATCAACGTACTATACACTCCACTCTGTGAACCAACACTGTGGCGAGTGCCTCATTGAACTAACCTCTTGTTTCCCTTAGGTAGCACGGTTAAAAACTGAATGCGCAGAACCAGCAGCAAAGAGCCATAGGCTTTACTCTGTGAAACAACACAGTGGCGAGGGCCTAACTGAACTAACTCTTGTTTCATTTAGGTAGCACGGTTAAAAACTGAATGCGCAGAACCAGCAGCAAAGAGCCATACGCTTTACTCTGTGAAACAACACAGTGACGAGTGCCTCACTGAACCAACCTCTTGTTTAATTTACATAGCACGGTTAAAAACTGAATGCCTAGAACTAGCAGCAAAGAGCCTTATGTTTTACTCTGTGAAACAACACAGTAGCGAGTGCCTCACTGAACTAACCTCTTGTTTCATTTAGATAGAACTGTTAGGAACTGAATGCGCAGAACAGGCATCAACGTGCTATACACTCCACTCTGTGAACCAACACTGTGGCGAGTGCCTCAATGAACAAACCTCTTGTTTCCCTTAGGTAGCACGGTTAAAAACTGAATGCGCAGAACCAGCAGCAAAGAGCCATAGGCTTTACTCTGTGAAACAACACAGTTGCGAGTGCCTCACTGATCTAACCTCTTGTTTCATTTAGGTAGCACTATTAGGAACTGAATACGCCGAACAGGCATCAACGTGCTATACACTCTACTCTGTGAACCAACACTGTGGCGAGTGCCTCATTGAACTAACCTCTTGTTTCCGTTAGGTAGCACGGTTAAAAACTGAATGCGCAGAACCAGCAGCAAAGAGCCATAGGCTTTACTCTGTGAAACAACACAGTGGCGAGGGCCTCACTGAACTAACCTCTTGTTTCATTTAGGTAGCACGGTTAAAAACTGAATGCGCAGAACAAGCAGCAAAGAGCCATACGCTTTACTCTGTGAAACAACACAGTGACGAGTGCCTCACTGAACCAGCCTCTTGTTTAATTTACATAGCACGGTTAAAAACTGAATGCGCAGAACTGGCAGCAAGGTGCTATACACTCCACTCTGTGAACCAACACTGTGGCGAGAGCCTTATTGAACTAACCTCTTGTTTCACTTAGGTAGCACGGTTAAAAAGACAATGCGCAGAACTAGCAGCAAAGAGCCATATGCTTTATTCTGGGAAACAACACGTTGGCGAGTGCCTCATTGAACTAACCTCTCGTTTCTTTTAGATAGCACGGTTAAGAAATGAATGCGCAGAACAGGCAGCAAATTGCTACATACTCCACTCTGTGAAGGAACACTTTGGCGAGTGCCTCACTGAAGTAACCTCCTGTTTCACTTAGATAGCATGGTTAAAACCTAAATGCGCAGAACTAGCAGCAAAGAGCCGTACGCTTTACTCTGTGAAACAGCACAGTGGCGAGGGCCTCACTGAACTAACCTCTTGTTTCACTTAGGTAGCAGGGTAAAAAACTGAATGCGCAGAACTAGCAGCAAAGAGCCATACGCTTTACTCTGTGAAACAACACAGCGGCGAGTGCCTCACCGAACTAACCTGTTTCATTTACGTACCACGGTTAAAAACTGAATGACTAGAACTAGCAGCAAAGAGCCATACGCTTTACTCTGTGAACCAACACTGTGGCGAGTGCCTCACTGAACTAACCTCTTGTTTCATTTAGGAAGCACGGTTAAAAACTGAATGCGAAAAAGCTACCAGCAAAGAGCCGTACGTTTTACTCTGTGAAACAACACAGTGGCGAGTGCCTCAATGAACTAACCTCTTGTTTAATTTAGGTAGCAATGCTAGGAATTGAATGCGCAGAACGGGCAGCAAGGTGCTATACACTCCACTCTGTGAATCAACACTGTGATGAGTGCCTCATTGAAATTACCTCTTGTTTCACTTAGGTAGCACGGTTAAAAACAGAATGCGCAGAACAAGCAGCAAAGAGCCATACGCTTTACTCTGTGAAACAACACAGTGGTGAGTGCCTCACTGAACTAACCTCGTCTTTCATTTAGATAGCACGGTTAAAACCTGAATGCACAGAACTAGCAGCAAAGAGCCATACGATTTACTCTAGGAAAAAACACTTTGGCGAGTGCCTCACTGAACTAACCTCTTGTTTCATTTAGGTAGCACGGTTAAAAACTGAATGCCTAGAACTAGCAGCAAAGAGCCATATGCTTTACTCTGTGAAACAGCACAGTGGCGAGTGCCTCATTGAACTAACCTCTTAGTTTCTTTTAGTTAGCACGGTTAAGAACTGAATGCGCAGAACAGGCAGCAAATTGCTACATACTCCACTCTGTGAAGGAACCCTTTGGCGAGTGCGTCACTGAACGAACCTCTTGTTTCACTTAGATAGCACGGTTAAAAACTCAATGCACAGAAGTAGCAGCAAAGAGCCATACGCTTTACTCTGTGAAACAACACAGTGGCGAGTGCCTCACTGAACTAACCTCTTGTTTCATTTAGGTAGCAATGCTAGGAATTGAATGCGCAGAACGGGCAGCAAGGTGCTATACACTCCACTCTGTGAACCAACCCTGTGGCGAGTGCCTCATTGATCTAACCTCTTGTTTCATTTAGGTAGTGCCGTTAAGAACTGAATGCGAAGAACAGGGGGCAAAGTGCTACATACTCCACTCTGTGAATCAACACTGTGACGAGTGCCTCATTGAAATAACCTCTTGTTTCACTTAGGTAGCACGGTTAAAAACTGAATGCCTAGAAGTAGCAGCAAAGAGCCTTACGTTTTCCTCTGTGAAACAACACAGTTGCGAGTGCCTCACTGATCTAACCTCTTGTTTCATTTAGGTAGCACTATTAGGAACTGAATACGCCGAACAGGCATCAACGTGCTATACACTCCACTCTGTGAACCAACACTGTGGCGAGTGCCTCATTGAACTAACCTCTTGTTTCCCTTAGGTAGCACGGTTAAAAACTGAATGCGCAGAACAAGCAACAAAGAGCCATACGCTTTACTCTGTGAAACAACACAGTGGCGAGTGCCTCACTGAACTAACCTCTTTTTTCATTTAGGAAGCACGGTAAAAACCTGAATGCGCAGAGCTAGCGGCAAAGAGTCATAGGCGTTCCTCTTTGAAACAACACTGTGGCGAGTGCCTCACTGAACTAACCTCTTGTTTCATTTAGGTAGCACTGTTAGGAACTGAATGCGCAGACCAGGCAGCAAGGTGCTATACACTCCACTCTGTGAAGGAACACTTTGGCGAGTGCCTCACTGAACTAACCTCTTGTTTCACTTAGGTAGCACGGTAAAAAACTGAATGCGCAGAATGAGCAGCAAAGAGCCCTAAGCTTTATTCTGGGAAACAACACAGTGGCGAGTGCCTCATTGAACTAACCTCTTCTTTCCCTTAGGTAGCACGGTTAAAAACTGAATGCGCAGAACAAGCAGCAAGGAGCCATACGCTTCACTCTGTGAAACAACACAGTGGCGAGTGCCTCACTGAACTAACCTCTTGTTTCATTTAGGTAGCATGCTAGGAATTGAATGCGCAGAACGGGCAGCAAGGTGCCATACACTCCACTCTGTGAACCAACACTGTGGCGAGTGCCTCCTTGATCTAAGCTCTTGTTTCAATTAGGTAGCACGGTTAAAAACTGAAAGCGTAGAACAAGGAGCAAAGAGCCATACGCTTTACTCTCTGAAACAACACAGTGGCGAGTGACTCACTGAACTAACCTCTTGTTTCATTTAGGTAGCACGGTTAAAACCTGAATGCGCAGAAGTAGCAGCAAAGAGCCGTACGCTTTACTCTGTGAAACGACACAGTGGCGAGTGCCTCACTGAACTAACCTCTTGTTTCATTTAGGTAGCACTGTTAGGAACTGAATGCGCAGAACAGGCAGCAAGGTGCTATACACTCCACTCTGTGAACCAACACTGCGGCGAGTGCCTCATTGAACTAACCTCTTGTTTCACTTAGGTAGCACGGTTAAAAACTCAAAGCGCAGAACTAGCAGCAAAGAGCCATATGCTTTATTCTGGGAAACAACACATTGGCGAGTGCCTCATTGAACTAACCTCTCGTTTCTTTTAGATAGCACGGTTAAGAAATGAATGCGCAGAACAGGCAGCAAATTGCTACATACTCCACTCTGTGAAGGAACACTTTGGCGAGTGCCTCACTGAGCTAACCTCCTGTTTCACTTAGATAGCACGGTTAAAACCTGAATGCGCAGAACTAGCAGCAAAGAGCCGTACGCTTTACTCTGTGAAACAACACAGTGGCGAGTGCCTCACTGAACTAACCTGTTTCATTTACGTACCACGGTTAAAAACTGAATGCGCAGAACTAGCAGCAAAGAGGCATACGCTTCACTCTGTGAAACAACACAGCGGCGAGTGCCTCACTGAACTAACCTGTTTCATTTACGTACCACGGTTAAAAACTGAATGACTAGAACTAGCAGCAAAGAGCCATACGCTTTACTCTGTGAACCAACACTGTGGCGAGTGCCTCACTGAACTAACCTCTTGTTTCATTTAGGAAGCACGGTTAAAAACTGAATGCGAAAAAACTACCAGCAAAGAGCCGTACGTTTTACTCTGTGAAACAACACAGTGGCGAGTGCCTCAATGAACTAACCTCTTGTTTAATTTAGGCAGCAATGCTAGCAATTGAATGCGCAGAACGGGCAGCAAGGTGCTATACACTCCACTCTGTGAATCAACACTGTGATGAGTGCCTCATTGAAATTACCTCTTGTTTCACTTAGGTAGCACGGTTAAAAACAGAATGCGCAGAACAAGCAGCAAAGAGCCATACGCTTTACTCTGTGAAACAACACAGTGGTGAGTGCCTCACTGAACTAACCTCGTCTTTCATTTAGATAGCACGGTTAAAACCTGAATGCACAGAACTAGCAGCAAAGAGCCATACGATTTACTCTAGGAAAAAACACTTTGGCGAGTGCCTCACTGAACTAACCTCTTGTTTCATTTAGGTAGCACGGTTAAAAACTGAAGGCGCAGAACCAGCAGCAAAGAGCCATATGCTTTATTCTGGGAAACAACACAGTGGCGAGTGCCTCATTGAACTAACCTCTCGTTTCTTTTAGTTAGCACGGTTAAGAACTGAATGCGCAGGACAGGCAGCAAATGCTACATACTCCACTCTGTGAAGGAACACTTTGGCGAGTGCCTCACTGAACTAACCTCTTGTTTCACTTAGATAGCACGGTAAAAAACTGAATGCGCAGAATGAGCAGCAAAGAGCCCTAAGCTTTACTCTGTGAAACAACACAGTGGCGCGGGCCTCATTGAACTAACCTCTTGTTTCCCTTAGGTAGCACGGTTAAAAACTGAATGCGCAGAACAAGCAGCAAGGAGCCATACGCTTTACTCTGTGAAACAACACAGTGGCGAGTGCCTCACTGAACTAACCTCTTGTTTCATTTAGGTAGCAATGCTAGGAATTGAATGCGCAGAACGGGCAGCAAGGTGCTATACACTCCACTCTGTGAACCAACCCTGTGGCGAGTGCCTCATTGATCTAACCTCTTGTTTCATTTAGGTAGTGCCGTTAAGAACTGAATGCGAAGAAGAGGGAGCAAAGTGCTACATACTCCACTCTGTGAATCAACACTGTGACGAGTGCCTCATTGAACTAACCTCTTGTTTCACTTAGGTAGCACGGTTAAAAACTCAATGCGCAGAACTAGCAGCAAAGAGCTTTACACTTTACTCTGTGAAACAACACAGTGGCGAGTGCCTCACTGAACTAACCTCTCGTTTCTTTTAGTTAGCACGGTTAAGAACTGAATGCGCAGAACTGGCAGCAAATTGCTACATACTCCACTCTGTGAAGGAACACTTTGGCGAGTGCCTCACTGAACTAACCTCTTGTTTCATTTAGGTAGCACGGTTAAAAACTGAATGCGCAGAACCAGCAGCAAAGAGCCATACGCTTTACTCTGTGAAACAACACAGTGGCGAGGGCCTCACTGAACCAGCCTCTTGTTTCATTTAGGTAGCACTGTTAGGAACTGATTGCGCAGAACTGGCAGCAAGGTGCTATACACTCCACTCTGTGAACCAACACTGTGGCGAGAGCCTTATTGAACTAACCTCTTGTTTCACTTAGGTAGCACGGTTAAAAACTCAATGCGCAGAACTAGCAGCAAAGAGCCATATGCTTTATTCTGGGAAACAACACATTGGCGAGTGCCTCATTGAACTAACCTCTCGTTTCTTTTAGATAGCACGGTTAAGAAATGAATGCGCAGAACTGGCAGCAAATTGCTACATACTCCACTCTGTGAAGGAACACTTTGGCGAGTGCCTCACTGAACTAACCTCCTGTTTCACTTAGATAGCACGGTTAAAACCTGAATGCGCAGAACTAGCAGCAAAGAGCCGTACGCTTTACTCTGTGAAACAACACAGTGGCGAGGGCCTCAGTGAACTAACCTCTTGTTTCACTTAGGTAGCACGGTAAAAAACTGAATGCGCAGAACTAGCAGCAAAGAGCCATACGCTTTACTCTGTGAAACAACACAGCGGCGAGTGCCTCACCGAACTAACCTGTTTCATTTACGTACCACGGTTAAAAACTGAATGACTAGAACTAGCAGCAAAGAGCCATACGCTTTACTCTGTGAACCAACACTGTGGCGAGTGCCTCACTGAACTAACCTCTTGTTTCATTTAGGAAGCACGGTTAAAAACTGAATGCGAAAAAACTACCAGCAAAGAGCCGTACGTTTTACTCTGTGAAACAACACAGTGGCGAGTGCCTCAATGAACTAACCTCTTGTTTAATTTAGGTAGCAATGCTAGCAATTGAATGCGCAGAACGGGCAGCAAGGTGCTATACACTCCACTCTGTGAATCAACACTGTGATGAGTGCCTCATTGAAATTACCTCTTGTTTCACTTAGGTAGCACGGTAAAAAACTGAATGCGCAGAACTAGCAGCAAAGAGCCGTACGCTTTACTCTGTGAAAAAACACAGTGGCGACGGCCTCATTGAACTAACCTCTTGTTTCCCTTAGGTAGCACGGTTAAAAACTGAATGCGCAGAACAAGCAGCAAAGAGCCATACGCTTTACTCTGTGAAACAACACAGTGGCGAGTGCCTCACTGAACTAACCTCTTTTTTCATTTAGGAAGCACGGTAAAAACCTGAATGCGCAGAACTAGCGGCAAAGAGTCATAGGCTTTCCTCTGTGAAACAACACTGTGGCGAGTGCCTCACTGAACTAACCTCTTGTTTCATTTAGGTAGCACTGTTAGGAACTGAATGCGCAGAACAGGCAGCAAGGTGCTATACACTCCACTCTGTGAACCAACACTGTGGCGAGTGCCTCTTTGAACTAACCTCTTGCTTCACTTAGGTAGCACGGTTAAAAACTGAATGCGCAGAACCAGCAGCAAAGAGCCATATGCTTTATTCTGGGAAACAACACAGTGGCGAGTGCCTCATTGAACTAACCTCTCGTTTCTTTTAGTTAGCACGGTTAAGAACTGAATGCGCAGGACAGGCAGCAAATGCTACATACTCCACTCTGTGAAGGAACACTTTGGCGATTGCCTCACTGAACTAACCTCTTGTTTCACTTAGATAGCACGGTAAAAAACTGAATGCGCAGAATGAGCAGCAAGGAGCCCTAAGCTTTACTCTGTGAAACAACACAGTGGCGAGTGCCTCAGTGAACTAACCTCTTGTTTCATTTAGGTCGCATGCTAGGACTTGAATGCGCAGAACGGGCAGCAAGGTGCCATACACTCCACTCTGTGAACCAACACGGTGGCGAGTGCCTCCTTGATCTAAGCTCTTGTTTCAATTAGGTAGCACGGTTAAAAACTGAAAGCGTAGAACAAGGAGCAAAGTGCCATACGCTTTACTCTCTGAAACAACACAGTGGCGAATGACTCACTGAACTAACCTCTTGTTTCATTTAGGTAGCACGGTTAAAACCTGAATGCGCAGAAGTAGCAGCAAAGAGCCGTACGCTTTACTCTGTGAAACGACACAGTGGCGAGTGCCTCACTGAACTAACCTCTTGTTTCATTTAGGTAGCACTGTTAGGAACTGAATGCGCAGAACAGGCAGCAAGGTGCTATACACTCCACTCTGTGAACCAACACTGCGGCGAGTGCCTCATTGAACTAACCTCTTGTTTCACTTAGGTAGCACGGTTAAAAACTCAATGCGCAGAACTAGCAGCAAAGAGCTTTACACTTTACTCTGTGAAACAACACAGTGGCGAGTGCCTCACTGCACTAACCTCTCGTTTCTTTTAGTTAGCACGGTTAAGAACTGAATGCGCAGAACTGGCAGCAAATTGCTACATACTCCACTCTGTGAAGGAACACTTTGGCGAGTGCCTCACTGAACTAACCTCTTGTTTCATTTAGGTAGCACGGTTAAAAACTGAATGCGCAGAACCAGCAGCAAAGAGCAATACGCTTTACTCTGTGAAACAACACACTGGCGAGGGCCTCACTGAACCAGCCTCTTGTTTCATTTAGGTAGCACTGTTAGGAACTGAATGCGCAGACCAGGCAGCAAGGTGCTATACACTCCACTCTGTGAAGGAACACTTTGGCGAGTGCCTCACTGAACTAACCTCTTGTTTCACTTAGGTAGCACGGTAAAAAACTGAATGCGCAGAATGAGCAGCAAAGAGCCCTAAGCTTTATTCTGGGAAACAACACAGTGGCGAGTGCCTCATTGAACTAACCTCTTCTTTCCCTTAGGTAGCACGGTTAAAAACTGAATGCGCAGAACAAGCAGCAAGGAGCCATACGCTTCACTCTGTGAAACAACACAGTGGCGAGTGCCTCACTGAACTAACCTCTTGTTTCATTTAGGTAGCATGCTAGGAATTGAATGCGCAGAACGGGCAGCAAGGTGCCATACACTCCACTCTGTGAACCAACACTGTGGCGAGTGCCTCCTTGATCTAAGCTCTTGTTTCAATTAGGTAGCACGGTTAAAAACTGAAAGCGTAGAACAAGGAGCAAAGAGCCATACGCTTTACTCTCTGAAACAACACAGTGGCGAGTGACTCACTGAACTAACCTCTTGTTTCATTTAGGTAGCACGGTTAAAACCTGAATGCGCAGAAGTAGCAGCAAAGAGCCGTACGCTTTACTCTGTGAAACAACACAGTGGCGAGTGCCTCACTGAACTAACCTGTTTCATTTACGTACCACGGTTAAAAACTGAATGCGCAGAACTAGCAGCAAAGAGGCATACGCTTCACTCTGTGAAACAACACAGCGGCGAGTGCCTCACTGAACTAACCTGTTTCATTTACGTACCACGGTTAAAAACTGAATGACTAGAACTAGCAGCAAAGAGCCATATGCTTTACTCTGTGAACCAACACTGTGGCGAGTGCCTCACTGAACTAACCTCTTGTTTCATTTAGGAAGCACGGTTAAAAACTGAATGCGAAAAAACTACCAGCAAAGAGCCGTACGTTTTACTCTGTGAAACAACACAGTGGCGAGTGCCTCAATGAACTAACCTCTTGTTTAATTTAGGCAGCAATGCTAGCAATTGAATGCGCAGAACGGGCAGCAAGGTGCTATACACTCCACTCTGTGAATCAACACTGTGATGAGTGCCTCATTGAAATTACCTCTTGTTTCACTTAGGTAGCACGGTTAAAAACAGAATGCGCAGAACAAGCAGCAAAGAGCCATACGCTTTACTCTGTGAAACAACACAGTGGTGAGTGCCTCACTGAACTAACCTCGTCTTTCATTTAGATAGCACGGTTAAAACCTGAATGCACAGAACTAGCAGCAAAGAGCCATACGATTTACTCTAGGAAAAAACACTTTGGCGAGTGCCTCACTGAACTAACCTCTTGTTTCATTTAGGTAGCACGGTTAAAAACTGAAGGCGCAGAACCAGCAGCAAAGAGCCATATGCTTTATTCTGGGAAACAACACAGTGGCGAGTGCCTCATTGAACTAACCTCTCGTTTCTTTTAGTTAGCACGGTTAAGAACTGAATGCGCAGGACAGGCAGCAAATGCTACATACTCCACTCTGTGAAGGAACACTTTGGCGAGTGCCTCACTGAACTAACCTCTTGTTTCACTTAGATAGCACGGTAAAAAACTGAATGCGCAGAATGAGCAGCAAAGAGCCCTAAGCTTTACTCTGTGAAACAACACAGTGGCGCGGGCCTCATTGAACTAACCTCTTGTTTCCCTTAGGTAGCACGGTTAAAAACTGAATGCGCAGAACAAGCAGCAAGGAGCCATACGCTTTACTCTGTGAAACAACACAGTGGCGAGTGCCTCACTGAACTAACCTCTTGTTTCATTTAGGTAGCAATGCTAGGAATTGAATGCGCAGAACGGGCAGCAAGGTGCTATACACTCCACTCTGTGAACCAACCCTGTGGCGAGTGCCTCATTGATCTAACCTCTTGTTTCATTTAGGTAGTGCCGTTAAGAACTGAATGCGAAGAAGAGGGAGCAAAGTGCTACATACTCCACTCTGTGAATCAACACTGTGACGAGTGCCTCATTGAACTAACCTCTTGTTTCACTTAGGTAGCACGGTTAAAAACTCAATGTGCAGAACTAGCAGCAAAGAGCTTTACACTTTACTCTGTGAAACAACACAGTGGCGAGGGCCTCACTGAACCAGCCTCTTGTTTCATTTAGGTAGCACTGTTAGGAACTGATTGCGCAGAACTGGCAGCAAGGTGCTATACACTCCACTCTGTGAACCAACACTGTGGCGAGAGCCTTATTGAACTAACCTCTTGTTTCACTTAGGTAGCACGGTTAAAAACTCAATGCGCAGAACTAGCAGCAAAGAGCCATATGCTTTATTCTGGGAAACAACACATTGGCGAGTGCCTCATTGAACTAACCTCTCGTTTCTTTTAGATAGCACGGTTAAGAAATGAATGCGCAGAACTGGCAGCAAATTGCTACATACTCCACTCTGTGAAGGAACACTTTGGCGAGTGCCTCACTGAACTAACCTCCTGTTTCACGTAGATAGCACGGTTAAAACCTGAATGCGCAGAACTAGCAGCAAAGAGCCGTACGCTTTACTCTGTGAAACAACACAGTGGCGAGGGCCTCACTGAACTAACCTCTTGTTTCACTTAGGTAGCACGGTAAAAAACTGAATGCGCAGAACTAGCAGCAAAGAGCCATACGCTTTACTCTGTGAAACAACACAGCGGCGAGTGCCTCACCGAACTAACCTGTTTCATTTATGTACCACGGTTAAAAACTGAATGACTAGAACTAGCAGCAAAGAGCCATACGCTTTACTCTGTGAACCAACACTGTGGCGAGTGCCTCACTGAACTAACCTCTTGTTTCATTTAGGAAGCACGGTTAAAAACTGAATGCGAAAAAACTACCAGCAAAGAGCCGTACGTTTTACTCTGTGAAACAACACAGTGGCGAGTGCCTCAATGAACTAACCTCTTGTTTAATTTAGGTAGCAATGCTAGCAATTGAATGCGCAGAACGGGCAGCAAGGTGCTATACACTCCACTCTGTGAATCAACACTGTGATGAGTGCCTCATTGAAATTACCTCTTGTTTCACTTAGGTAGCACGGTAAAAAACTGAATGCGCAGAACTAGCAGCAAAGAGCCGTACGCTTTACTCTGTGAAAAAACACAGTGGCGACGGCCTCATTGAACTAACCTCTTGTTTCCCTTAGGTAGCACGGTTAAAAACTGAATGCGCAGAACAAGCAGCAAAGAGCCATACGCTTTACTCTGTGAAACAACACAGTGGCGAGTGCCTCACTGAACTAACCTCTTTTTTCATTTAGGAAGCACGGTAAAAACCTGAATGCGCAGAACTAGCGGCAAAGAGTCATAGGCTTTCCTCTGTGAAACAACACTGTGGCGAGTGCCTCACTGAACTAACCTCTTGTTTCAATTAGGTAGCACTGTTAGGAACTGAATGCGCAGAACAGGCAGCAAGGTGCTATACACTCCACTCTGTGAACCAACACTGTGGCGAGTGCCTCTTTGAACTAACCTCTTGCTTCAATTAGGTAGCACGGTTAAAAACTGAATGCGCAGAACCAGCAGCAAAGAGCCATATGCTTTATTCTGGGAAACAACACAGTGGCGAGTGCCTCATTGAACTAACCTCTCGTTTCTTTTAGTTAGCACGGTTAAGAACTGAATGCGCAGGACAGGCAGCAAATGCTACATACTCCACTCTGTGAAGGAACACTTTGGCGATTGCCTCACTGAACTAACCTCTTGTTTCACTTAGATAGCACGGTAAAAAACTGAATGCGCAGAATGAGCAGCAAGGAGCCCTAAGCTTTACTCTGTGAAACAACACAGTGGCGAGTGCCTCAGTGAACTAACCTCTTGTTTCATTTAGGTAGCATGCTAGGAATTGAATGCGCAGAACGGGCAGCAAGGTGCCATACACTCCACTCTGTGAACCAACACGGTGGCGAGTGCCTCCTTGATCTAAGCTCTTGTTTCAATTAGGTAGCACGGTTAAAAACTGAAAGCGTAGAACAAGGAGCAAAGTGCCATACGCTTTACTCTCTGAAACAACACAGTGGCGAGTGACTCACTGAACTAACCTCTTGTTTCATTTAGGTAGCACGGTTAAAACCTGAATGCGCAGAAGTAGCAGCAAAGAGCCGTACGCTTTACGCTGTGAAACGACACAGTGGCGAGTGCCTCACTGAACTAACCTCTTGTTTCATTTAGGTAGCACTGTTAGGAACTGAATGCGCAGAACAGGCAGCAAGGTGCTATACACTCCACTCTGTGAACCAACACTGCGGCGAGTGCCTCATTGAACTAACCTCTTGTTTCACTTAGGTAGCACGGTTAAAAACTCAATGCGCAGAACTAGCAGCAAAGAACCATATGCTTTATTCGGGAAACAACACATTGGCGAGTGCCTCATTGAACTAATCTCTCGTTTCTTTTAGATAGCACGGTTAAGAAATGAATGCGCAGAACAGGCAGCAAATTGCTACATACTCCACCCTGTGAAGGAACACTTTGGCGAGTGCCTCACTGAGCTAACCTCCTGTTTCACTTAGATAGCACGGTTAAAACCTGAATGCGCAGAACTAGCAGCAAAGAGCCGTACGTTTTACTCTGTGAAACAACACAGTGGCGAGTGCCTCAATGAACTAACCTCTTGTTTAATTTAGGTAGCAATGCTAGCAATTGAATGCGCAGAACGGGCAGCAAGGTGCTATACACTCCACTCTGTGAATCAACACTGTGATGAGTGCCTCATTGAAATTACCTCTTGTTTCACTTAGGTAGCACGGTTAAAAACAGAATGCGCAGAACAAGCAGCAGAGAGCCATACGCTTTACTCTGTGAAACAACACAGTGGTGAGTGCCTCACTGAACTAACCTCGTCTTTCATTTAGATAGCACGGTTAAAACCTGAATGCACAGAACTAGCAGCAAAGAGCCATACGATTTACTCTAGGAAAAAACACTTTGGCGAGTGCCTCACTGAACTAACCTCTTGTTTCATTTAGGTAGCACGGTTTAAAACTGAATGCCTAGAACTAGCAGCAAAGAGCCATATGCTTTACTCTGTGAAACAGCACAGTGGCGAGTGCCTCATTGAACTAACCTCTTAGTTTCTTTTAGTTAGCACGGTTAAGAACTGAATGCGCAGAACAGGCAGCAAATTGCTACATACTCCACTCTGTGAAGGAACACTTTGGCGAGTGCCTCACTGAACTAACCTCTTGTTTCACTTAGATAGCACGGTTAAAAACTCAATGCACAGAACTAGCAGCAAAGAGCCATACGCTTTACTCTGTGAAACAACACAGTGGCGAGTGCCTCACTGAACTAACCTCTTGTTTCATTTAGGTAGTGCCGTTAAGAACTGAATGCGCAGAACAGGCAGCAAATTGCTACATACTCCACTCTGTGAACCAACACTGTGGCGAGTGCCTCATTGAACTAACCTCTTGTTTCATTTAGGTAGCACTGTTAGGAATTGAATGCGCAGAACTGGCAGCAAGGTGCTATACACTCCACTCTGTGAACCAACACTGTGGCGAGAGCCTTATTGAACTAACCTCTTGTTTCACTTAGGTAGCACGGTTAAAAACTGAATGCGCAGAACTAGCAGCAAAGAGCCATACGCTTTACTCTGTGAAACAACACAGCGGCGAGTGCCTCACCGAACTAACCTGTTTCATTTACGTACCACGGTTAAAAACTGAATGACTAGAACTAGCAGCAAAGAGCCATACGCTTTACTCTGTGAACCAACACTGTGGCGAGTGCCTCACTGAACTAACCTCTTGTTTCATTTAGGAAGCACGGTTAAAAACTGAATGCGAAAAAACTACCAGCAAAGAGCCGTACCTTTTACTCTGTGAAACAACACAGTGGCGAGTGCCTCAATGAACTAACCTCTTGTTTAATTTAGGTAGCAATGCTAGGAATTGAATGCGCAGAACGGGCAGCAAGGTGCTATACACTCCACTCTGTGAATCAACACTGTGATGAGTGCCTCATTGAAATTACCTCTTGTTTCAATTAGGTAGCACGGTTAAAAACAGAATGCGCAGAACAAGCAGCAAAGAGCCATACGCTTTACTCTGTGAAACAACACAGTGGTGAGTGCCTCACTGAACTAACCTCGTCTTTCATTTAGATAGCACGGTTAAAACCTGAATGCACAGAACTAGCAGCAAAGAGCCATACGATTTACTCTAGGAAAAAACACTTTGGCGAGTGCCTCACTGAACTAACCTCTTGTTTCATTTAGGTAGCACGGTTTAAAACTGAATGCCTAGAACTAGCAGCAAAGAGCCATATGCTTTACTCTGTGAAACAGCACAGTGGCGAGTGCCTCATTGAACTAACCTCTTAGTTTGTTTTAGTTAGCACGGTTAAGAACTGAATGCGCAGAACAGGCAGCAAATTGCTACATACTCCACTCTGTGAAGGAACACTTTGGCGAGTGCCTCACTGAACTAACCTCTTGTTTCACTTAGATAGCACGGTTAAAAACTCAATGCACGGAACTAGCAGCAAAGAGCCATACGCTTTACTCTGTGAAACAACACAGTGGCGAGTGCCTCACTGAACTAACCTCTTGTTTCATTTAGGTAGTGCCGTTAAGAACTGAATGCGCAGAACAGGCAGCAAATTGCTACATACTCCACTCTGTGAACCAACACTGTGGCGAGTGCCTCATTGAACTAACCTCTTGTTTCATTTAGGTAGCACTGTTAGGAATTGAATGCGCAGAACTGGCAGCAAGGTGCTATACACTCCACTCTGTGAACCAACACTGTGGCGAGAGCCTTATTGAACTAACCTCTTGTTTCACTTAGGTAGCACGGTTAAAAACAATGCGCAGAACTAGCAGCAAAGAGCCATACGCTTTACTCTGTGAAACAACACAGCGGCGAGTGCCTCACCGAACTAACCTGTTTCATTTACGTACCACGGTTAAAAACTGAATGACTAGAACTAGCAGCAAAGAGCCATACGCTTTACTCTGTGAACCAACACTGTGGCGAGTGCCTCACTGAACTAACCTCTTGTTTCATTTAGGAAGCACGGTTAAAAACTGAATGCGAAAAAACTACCAGCAAAGAGCCGTACATTTTACTCTCTGAAACAACACAGTGGCGAGTGCCTCAATGAACTAACCTCTTGTTTAATTTAGGTAGCAATGCTAGCAATTGAATGCGCAGAACGGGCAGCAAGGTGCTATACACTCCACTCTGTGAATCAACACTGTGATGAGTGCCTCATTGAAATTACCTCTTGTTTCACTTAGGTAGCACGGTTAAAAACAGAATGCGCAGAACAAGCAGCAAAGAGCCATACGCTTTACTCTGTGAAACAACACAGTGGTGAGTGCCTCACTGAACTAACCTCGTCTTTCATTTAGATAGCACGGTTAAAACCTGAATGCACAGAACTAGCAGCAAAGAGCCATACGATTTACTCTAGGAAAAAACACTTTGGCGAGTGCCTCACTGAACTAACCTCTTGTTTCATTTAGGTAGTACGGTTAAAAACTGAATGCCTAGAACTAGCAGCAAAGAGCCATATGCTTTACTCTGTGAAACAGCACAGTGGCGAGTGCCTCATTGAACTAACCTCTTAGTTTCTTTTAGTTAGCACGGTTAAGAACTGAATGCGCAGAACAGGCAGCAAATTGCTACATACTCCACTCTGTGAAGGAACATTTTGGCGAGTGCCTAACTGAACTAACCTCTTGTTTCATTTAGGTAGCAATGCTAGGAATTGAATGCGCACAACGGGCAGCAAGGTGCTATACACTCCACTCTGTGAACCAACCCTGTGGCGAGTGCCTCATTGATCTAACCTCTTGTTTCATTTAGGTAGTGCCGTTAAGAACTGAATGCGAAGAACAGGGAGCAAAGTGCTACATACTCCACTCTGTGAATCAACACTGTGACGAGTGCCTCATTGAAATAACCTCTTGTTTCCCTTAGGTAGCACGGTTAAAAACTGAATGCGCAGAACTAGCAGCAAAGAGCCATAGGCTTTCCTCTGTGAAACAACACAGTTGCGAGTGCCTCACTGAACTAACCTCTTGTTTCATTTAGGTAGCACTGTTAGGAACTGAATTTGCCGAACAGGCAGCAACGTGCTATACACTCCACTCTGTGAACCAACACTGTGGCGAGGGCTTCATTGAACTAACCTCTTGTTTCATTTAGGTAGCACGGTTAAAAATTGAATGCGCAGAACAAGCAGCAAAGAGCCGTACGCTTTACTCTGTGAAACAACACAGTGGCGAGGGCCTCACTGAACTAACTTCTTGTTTCATATAGGTATCACGGTTAAAAACTGAATGCGCAGAACCAGTAACAAAGAGCCATACGCTTTACTCTGTGAAACAACACAGTGGCGAGTGCCTCACTGAACGAACCTCTTGTTTCATTTGGGTAGCGCTGTTAAGAACTGAATGCGAAGATCAGGGAGCAAAGTGGTACATACTCCAGTCTGTGATGGAACACTTTGTCAGGTGCCTCATTGAACTAACCTCTTGTATCATTTAGGTAGCACGTTTAATAACTGAATGCCTAGATCTAGCAGCAAAGAGCCGTACGCTTTCCTCTGTGAAACAACACAGTGTCGAGGGCCTCATTGAAATAACCTCTTGTTTCTCTTAGGTAGCAAGGTTAAAAACTGAATGCCCAGAACAAGCAGCAAAGAGCCGTATGCTTTACTCTGGGAAACAACACAGTGGCGAGTGCCTCACTGAACTAACCTCTTGTTTCATTTACGTACCACGGTTAAAAACTGAATGCCTAGAACTAGCAGCAAAGAGCCTTAGGTTTCCCTCTGTGAAACAACACTGTGGCGAGTGCCTCACTGAAGTAACCTCTTGTTTCATTTAGGTAGCACTGTTAGCAACTGATTGTGCCGAACAGGCATCAATGTGCTATACACTCCACTCTGTGAACCAACAATGTGTCGTGTGCTTCATTGAACTACCCTCTTGTTTCATTTAGGTAGCACGGTTAAAACCTGAATGCGCAGAACTAGCAGCAAAGAGCCGTACGCTTTACTCTGTGAAACAAAACAGTGGCGAGGGCCTCATTGAACTAACCTCTTGTTTCCCTTAGGTAGCACGGTTAAAAACTGAATGCGCAGAACCAGCAGCAAAGAGCCATACGCTTTACTCTGTGAAACAACACAGTGGCGAGGGCCTCACTGAACTAACCTCTTGTTTCATTTAGGTAGCAATGCTAGGAATTGAATGCGCAGAACGGGCAGCAAGATGCTATACACTCCACTCTGTGAACCAACCCTGTGGCGAGTGCCTCATTGATCTAACCTCTTGTTTCATTTAGGTAGTGCCGTTAAGAACTGAATGCGAAGAACAGGGAGCAAAGTGCTACATACTCCACTCTGTGAATCAACACTGTGACGAGTGCCTCATTGAACTAACCTCTTGTTTCACTTAGGTAGCACGGTTAAAAACTGAATGCCTAGAACTAGCAGCAAAGAGCCTTACGTTTTCCTCTGTGAAACAACACAGTTGCGAGTGCCTCACTGATCTAACCTCTTGTTTCATTTAGGTAGCACTATTAGGAACTGAATACGCCGAACAGGCATCAACGTGCTATACACTCCACTCTGTGAAACAACACTGTGGCGAGTGCCTCATTGAACTAACCTCTTGTTTCCCTTAGGTAGCACGGTTAAAAACTGAATGCGCAGAACCAGCAGCAAAGAGTTTATGCTTTACTCTGTGAAACAACACAGTGGCGAGGGCCTCACTGAACTAACCTCTTGTTTCATTTAGGTAGCAATGCTAGGAATTGAATGCGCAGAACGGGCAGCAAGGTGCTATACACTCCACTCTGTGAACCAACCCTGTGGCGAGTGCCTCATTGATCTAACCTCTTGTTTCATTTAGGTAGTGCCGTTAAGAACTGAATGCGAAGAACAGGGAGCAAAGTGCTACATACTCCACTCTGTGAATCAACACTGTGACGAGTGCCTCATTGAAATAACCTCTTGTTTCACTTAGGTAGCACGGTTAAAAACTGAATGCCTAGAACTAGCAGCAAAGAGCCTTACGTTTTCCTCTGTGAAACAACACAGTTGCGAGTGCCTCACTGATCTAACCTCTTGTTTCATTTAGGTAGCACTATTAGGAACTGAATACGCCGAACAGGCATCAACGTGCTATACACTCCACTCTGTGAACTAACACTGTGGCGAGTGCCTCATTGAACTAACCTCTTGTTTCCCTTAGGTAGCACGGTTAAAAACTGAATGCGCAGAACCAGCAGCAAAGAGCCATACGCTTTACTCTGTGAAACAACACAGTGGCGAGGGCCTCACTGAACTAACCTCTTGTTTCATTTAGGTAGCACGGTTAAAAACTGAATGCGAAGAACCAGCAGCAAAGAGCCATACGCTTTACTCTGTGAAACAACACAGTGACGAGTGCCTCACTGAACCAGCCTCTTGTTTAATTTACATAGCACGGTTAAAAACTGAATGCCTAGAACTAGCAGCAAAGAGCCTTATGTTTTACTCTGTGAAACAACTAGCGAGTGCCTCACTGAACTAACCTCTTGTTTCATTTAGATAGCACTGTTAGGAACTGAATGCGCAGAACAGGCATCAACGTGCTATACACTCCACTCTGTGAACCAACACTGTGGCGAGTGCCTCACTGAACTAACCTCTTGTTTCATTTAGGTAGCACGGTAAAAACCTGAATGCGCACAACAAGCGGCAAAGAGTCATAGGCTTTCCTCTGTGAAACAACACTGTGGCGAGTGCCTCACTGAACTAACCTCTTGTTTCATTTAGGTAGCACTGTTAGGAATTGAATGCGCAGAACTGGCAGCAAGGTGCTATACACTCCACTCTGTGAACCAACACTGTGGCGAGAGCCTTATTGAACTAACCTCTTGTTTCACTTAGGTAGCACGGTTAAAAACTCAATGCGCAGAACTAGCAGCAAAGAGCCATACGCTTTACTCTGTGAAACAACACAGCGGCGAGTGCCTCACCGAACTAACCTGTTTCATTTACGTACCACGGTTAAAAACTGAATGACTAGAACTAGCAGCAAAGAGCCATACGCTTTACTCTGTGAACCAACACTGTGGCGAGTGCCTCACTGAACTAACCTCTTGTTTCATTTAGGAAGCACGGTTAAAAACTGAATGCGAAAAAACTACCAGCAAAGAGCCGTACGTTTTACTCTGTGAAACAACACAGTGGCGAGTGCCTCAATGAACTAACCTCTTGTTTAATTTAGGTAGCAATGCTAGGAATTGAATGCGCAGACCGGGCAGCAAGGTGCTATACACTCCACTCTGTGAATCAACACTGTGATGAGTGCCTCATTGAAATTACCTCTTGTTTCAATTAGGTAGCACGGTTAAAAACAGAATGCGCAGAACAAGCAGCAAAGAGCCATACGCTTTACTCTGTGAAACAACACAGTGGTGAGTGCCTCACTGAACTAACCTCGTCTTTCATTTAGATAGCACGGTTAAAATCTGAATGCACAGAACTAGCAGCAAAGAGCCATACGATTTACTCTAGGAAAAAACACTTTGGCGAGTGCCTCACTGAACTAACCTCTTGTTTCATTTAGGTAGCACGGTTTAAAACTGAATGCCTAGAACTAGCAGCAAAGAGCCATATGCTTTACTCTGTGAAACAGCACAGTGGCGAGTGCCACATTGAACTAACCTCTTAGTTTGTTTTAGTTAGCACGGTTAAGAACTGAATGCGCAGAACAGGCAGCAAATTGCTACATACTCCACTCTGTGAAGGAACACTTTGGCGAGTGCCTCACTGAACTAACCTCTTGTTTCACTTAGATAGCACGGTTAAAAACTCAATGCACAGAAGTAGCAGCAAAGAGCCATACGCTTTACTCTGTGAAACAACACAGTGGCGAGTGCCTCACTGAACTAACCTCTTGTTTCATTTAGGTAGCAAAGCTAGGAATTGAATGCGCAGAACGGGCAGCAAGGTGCTATACACTCCACTCTGTGAACCAACCCTGTGGCGAGTGCCTCATTGATCTAACCTCTTGTTTCATTAAGGTAGTGCCGTTAAGGACTGAATGCGAAGAACAGGGAGCAAAGTGCTACATACTCCACTGTGTGAATCAACACTGTGACGAGTGCCTCATTGAAATAACCTCTTGTTTCACTTAGGTAGCACGGTTAAAAACTGAATGCCTAGAACTAGCAGCAAAGAGCCTTACGTTTTCCTCTGTGAAACAACACAGTTGCGAGTGCCTCACTGATCTAACCTCTTGTTTCATTTAGGTAGCACTATTAGGAACTGAATACGCCGAACAGGCATCAACGTGCTATACACTCCACTCTGTGAACCAACACTGTGGCGAGTGCCTCATTGAACTAACCTCTTGTTTCCCTTAGGTAGCACGGTTAAAAACTGAATGCGCAGAACAAGCAACAAAGAGCCATACGCTTTACTCTGTGAAACAACACAGTGGCGAGTGCCTCACTGAACTAACCTCTTTTTTCATTTAGGAAGCACGGTAAAAACCTGAATGCGCAGAGCTAGCGGCAAAGAGTCATAGGCGTTCCTCTGTGAAACAACACTGTGGCGAGTGCCTCACTGAACTAACCTCTTGTTTCATTTAGGTAGCACTGTTAGGAACTGAATGCGCAGACCAGGCAGCAAGGTGCTATACACTCCACTCTGTGAAGGAACACTTTGGCGAGTGCCTCACTGAACTAACCTCTTGTTTCACTTAGGTAGCACGGTAAAAAACTGAATGCGCAGAATGAGCAGCAAAGAGCCCTAAGCTTTATTCTGGGAAACAACACAGTGGCGAGTGCCTCATTGAACTAACCTCTTCTTTCCCTTAGGTAGCACGGTTAAAAACTGAATGCGCAGAACAAGCAGCAAGGAGCCATACGCTTCACTCTGTGAAACAACACAGTGGCGAGTGCCTCACTGAACTAACCTCTTTTTTCATTTAGGTAGCATGCTAGGAATTGAATGCGCAGAACGGGCAGCAAGGTGCCATACACTCCACTCTGTGAACCAACACTGTGGCGAGTGCCTCCTTGATCTAAGCTCTTGTTTCAATTAGGTAGCACGGTTAAAACTGAAAGCGTAGAACAAGGAGCAAAGAGCCATACGCTTTACTCTCTGAAACAACACAGTGGCGAGTGACTCACTGAACTAACCTCTTGTTTCATTTAGGTAGCACGGTTAAAACCTGAATGCGCAGAAGTAGCAGCAAAGAGCCGTACGCTTTACTCTGTGAAACGACACAGTGGCGAGTGCCTCACTGAACTAACCTCTTGTTTCATTTAGGTAGCACTGTTAGGAACTGAATGCGCAGAACAGGCAGCAAGGTGCTATACACTCCACTCTGTGAACCAACACTGCGGCGAGTGCCTCATTGAACTAACCTCTTGTTTCACTTAGGTAGCACGGTTAAAAACTCAAAGCGCAGAACTAGCAGCAAAGAGCCATATGCTTTATTCTGGGAAACAACACATTGGCGAGTGCCTCATTGAACTAACCTCTCGTTTCTTTTAGATAGCACGGTTAAGAAATGAATGCGCAGAACAGGAAGCAAATTGCTACATACTCCACTCTGTGAAGGAACACTTTGGCGAGTGCCTCACTGAGCTAACCTCCTGTTTCACTTAGATAGCACGGTTAAAACCTGAATGCGCAGAACTAGCAGCAAAGAGCCGTACGCTTTACTCTGTGAAACAACACAGTGGCGAGTGCCTCACTGAACTAACCTGTTTCATTTACGTACCACGGTTAAAAACTGAATGCGCAGAACTAGCAGCAAAGAGGCATACTCTTCACTCTGTGAAACAACACAGCGGCGAGTGCCTCACTGAACTAACCTGTTTCATTTACGTACCACGGTTAAAAACTGAATGACTAGAACTAGCAGCAAAGAGCCATATGCTTTACTCTGTGAACCAACACTGTGGCGAGTGCCTCACTGAACTAACCTCTTGTTTCATTTAGGAAGCACGGTTAAAAACTGAATGCGAAAAAACTACCAGCAAAGAGCCGTACGTTTTACTCTGTGAAACAACACAGTGGCGAGTGCCTCAATGAACTAACCTCTTGTTTAATTTAGGCAGCAATGCTAGCAATTGAATGCGCAGAACGGGCAGCAAGGTGCTATACACTCCACTCTGTGAATCAACACTGTGATGAGTGCCTCATTGAAATTACCTCTTGTTTCACTTAGGTAGCACGGTTAAAAACAGAATGCGCAGAACAAGCAGCAAAGAGCCATACGCTTTACTCTGTGAAACAACACAGTGGTGAGTGCCTCACTGAACTAACCTCGTCTTTCATTTAGATAGCACGGTTAAAACCTGAATGCACAGAACTAGCAGCAAAGAGCCATACGATTTACTCTAGGAAAAAACACTTTGGCGAGTGCCTCACTGAACTAACCTCTTGTTTCATTTAGGTAGCACGGTTAAAAACTGAAGGCGCAGAACCAGCAGCAAAGAGCCATATGCTTTATTCTGGGAAACAACACAGTGGCGAGTGCCTCATTGAACTAACCTCTCGTTTCTTTTAGTTAGCACGGTTAAGAACTGAATGCGCAGGACAGGCAGCAAATGCTACATACTCCACTCTGTGAAGGAACACTTTGGCGAGTCCCTCACTGAACTAACCTCTTGTTTCACTTAGATAGCACGGTAAAAAACTGAATGCGCAGAATGAGCAGCAAAGAGCCCTAAGCTTTACTCTGTGAAACAACACAGTGGCGCGGGCCTCATTGAACTAACCTCTTGTTTCCCTTAGGTAGCACGGTTAAAAACTGAATGCGCAGAACAAGCAGCAAGGAGCCATACGCTTTACTCTGTGAAACAACACAGTGGCGAGTGCCTCACTGAACTAACCTCTTGTTTCATTTAGGTAGCAATGCTAGGAATTGAATGCGCAGAACGGGCAGCAAGGTGCTATACACTCCACTCTGTGAACCAACCCTGTGGCGAGTGCCTCATTGATCTAACCTCTTGTTTCATTTAGGTAGTGCCGTTAAGAACTGAATGCGAAGAAGAGGGAGCAAAGTGCTACATACTCCACTCTGTGAATCAACACTGTGACGAGTGCCTCATTGAACTAACCTCTTGTTTCACTTAGGTAGCACGGTTAAAAACTCAATGCGCAGAACTAGCAGCAAAGAGCTTTACACTTTACTCTGTGAAACAACACAGTGGCGAGTGCCTCACTGAACTAACCTCTCGTTTCTTTTAGTTAGCACGGTTAAGAACTGAATGCGCAGAACTGGCAGCAAATTGCTACATACTCCACTCTGTGAAGGAACACTTTGGCGAGTGCCTCACTGAACTAACCTCTTGTTTCATTTAGGTAGCACGGTTAAAAACTGAATGCGCAGAACCAGCAGCAAAGAGCCATACGCTTTACTCTGTGAAACAACACAGTGGCGAGGGCCTCACTGAACCAGCCTCTTGTTTCATTTAGGTAGCACTGTTAGGAACTGATTGCGCAGAACTGGCAGCAAGGTGCTATACACTCCACTCTGTGAACCAACACTGTGGCGAGAGCCTTATTGAACTAACCTCTTGTTTCACTTAGGTAGCACGGTTAAAAACTCAATGCGCAGAACTAGCAGCAAAGAGCCATATGCTTTATTCTGGGAAACAACACATTGGCGAGTGCCTCATTGAACTAACCTCTCGTTTCTTTTAGATAGCACGGTTAAGAAATGAATGCGCAGAACTGGCAGCAAATTGCTACATACTCCACTCTGTGAAGGAACACTTTGGCGAGTGCCTCACTGAACTAACCTCCTGTTTCACTTAGATAGCACGGTTAAAACCTGAATGCGCAGAACTACCAGCAAAGAGCCGTACGCTTTACTCTGTGAAACAACACAGTGGCGAGGGCCTCACTGAACTAACCTCTTGTTTCACTTAGGTAGCACGGTAAAAAACTGAATGCGCAGAACTAGCAGCAAAGAGCCATACGCTTTACTCTGTGAAACAACACAGCGGCGAGTGCCTCACCGAACTAACCTGTTTCATTTACGTACCACGGTTAAAAACTGAATGACTAGAACTAGCAGCAAAGAGCCATACGCTTTACTCTGTGAACCAACACTGTGGCGAGTGCCTCACTGAACTAACCTCTTGTTTCATTTAGGAAGCACGGTTAAAAACTGAATGCGAAAAAACTACCAGCAAAGAGCCGTACGTTTTACTCTGTGAAACAACACAGTGGCGAGTGCCTCAATGAACTAACCTCTTGTTTAATTTAGGTAGCAATGCTAGCAATTGAATGCGCAGAACGGGCAGCAAGGTGCTATACACTCCACTCTGTGAATCAACACTGTGATGAGTGCCTCATTGAAATTACCTCTTGTTTCACTTAGGTAGCACGGTAAAAAACTGAATGCGCAGAACTAGCAGCAAAGAGCCGTACGCTTTACTCTGTGAAAAAACACAGTGGCGACGGCCTCATTGAACTAACCTCTTGTTTCCCTTAGGTAGCACGGTTAAAAACTGAATGCGCAGAACAAGCAGCAAAGAGCCATACGCTTTACTCTGTGAAACAACACAGTGGCGAGTGCCTCACTGAACTAACCTCTTTTTTCATTTAGGAAGCACGGTAAAAACCTGAATGCGCAGAACTAGCGGCAAAGAGTCATAGGCTTTCCTCTGTGAAACAACACTGTGGCGAGTGCCTCACTGAACTAACCTCTTGTTTCATTTAGGTAGCACTGTTAGGAACTGAATGCGCAGAACAGGCAGCAAGGTGCTATACACTCCACTCTGTGAACCACCACTGTGGCGAGTGCCTCTTTGAACTAACCTCTTGCTTCACTTAGGTAGCACGGTTAAAAACTGAATGCGCAGAACCAGCAGCAAAGAGCCATATGCTTTATTCTGGGAAACAACACAGTGGCGAGTGCCTCATTGAACTAACCTCTCGTTTCTTTTAGTTAGCACGGTTAAGAACTGAATGCGCAGGACAGGCAGCAAATGCTACATACTCCACTCTGTGAAGGAACACTTTGGCGATTGCCTCACTGAACTAACCTCTTGTTTCACTTAGATAGCACGGTAAAAAACTGAATGCGCAGAATGAGCAGCAAGGAGCCCTAAGCTTTACTCTGTGAAACAACACAGTGGCGAGTGCCTCAGTGAACTAACCTCTTGTTTCATTTAGGTAGCATGCTAGGACTTGAATGCGCAGAACGGGCAGCAAGGTGCCATACACTCCACTCTGTGAACCAACACGGTGGCGAGTGCCTCCTTGATCTAAGCTCTTGTTTCAATTAGGTAGCATGGTTAAAATCTGAAAGCGTAGAACAAGGAGCAAAGTGCCATACGCTTTACTCTCTGAAACAACACAGTGGCGAATGACTCACTGAACTAACCTCTTGTTTCATTTAGGTAGCACGGTTAAAACCTGAATGCGCAGAAGTAGCAGCAAAGAGCCGTACGCTTTACTCTGTGAAACGACACAGTGGCGAGTGCCTCACTGAACTAACCTCTTGTTTCATTTAGGTAGCACTGTTAGGAACTGAATGCGCAGAACAGGCAGCAAGGTACTATACACTCCACTCTGTGAACCAACACTGCGGCGAGTGCCTCATTGAACTAACCTCTTGTTTCACTTAGGTAGCACGGTTAAAAACTCAATGCGCAGAACTAGCAGCAAAGAGCTTTACACTTTACTCTGTGAAACAACACAGTGGCGAGTGCCTCACTGAACTAACCTCTCGTTTCTTTTAGTTAGCACGGTTAAGAACTGAATGCGCAGAACTGGCAGCAAATTGCTACATACTCCACTCTGTGAAGGAACCCTTTGGCGAGTGTCTCACTGAACTAACCTCTTGTTTCACTTAGGTAGCACGGTAAAAAACTCAATGCGCAGAACTAGCAGCAAAGAGCTTTACACTTTACTCTGTGAAACAACACAGTGGCGAGTGCCTCACTGAACTAACCTCTTGTTTCATTTAGGTAGCACTGTTAGGAACTGAATGCGCAGACCAGGCAGCAAGGTGCTATACACTCTACTCTGTGAAGGAACACTTTGGCGAGTGCCTCACTGAACTAACCTCTTGTTTCATTTAGGTAGCACGGTAAAAAACTGAATGCGCAGAATGAGCAGCAAAGAGCCCTAAGCTTTATTCTGGGAAACAACACAGTGGCGAGTGCCTCATTGAACTAACCTCTTCTTTCCCTTAGGTAGCACGGTTAAAAACTGAATGCGCAGAACAAGCAGCAAGGAGCCATACGCTTCACTCTGTGAAACAACACAGTGGCGAGTGCCTCACTGAACTAACCTCTTGT
This sequence comes from Paguma larvata, assembly GCA_030068075.1. Lineage (NCBI taxonomy): Eukaryota > Metazoa > Chordata > Mammalia > Carnivora > Viverridae > Paguma > Paguma larvata. The sequence goes on from JAINVK010000834.1 coordinate 33,878, forward strand.
TTCATTTAGGTAGCATGCTAGGAATTGAATGCGCAGAACGGGCAGCAAGGTGCCATACACTCCACTCTGTGAACCAACACTGTGGCGAGTGCCTCCTTGATCTAAGCTCTTGTTTCAATTAGGTAGCACGGTTAAAAACTGAAAGCGTAGAACAAGGAGCAAAGAGCCATACGCTTTACTCTCTGAAACAACACAGTGGCGAGTGACTCACTGAACTAACCTCTTGTTTCATTTAGGTAGCACGGTTAAAACCTGAATGCGCAGAAGTAGCAGCAAAGAGCCGTACGCTTTACTCTGTGAAACGACACAGTGCCGAGTGCCTCACTGAACTAACCTCTTGTTTCATTTAGGTAGCACTGTTAGGAACTGAATGCGCAGAACAGGCAGCAAGGTGCTATACACTCCACTCTGTGAACCAACACTGCGGCGAGTGCCTCATTGAACTAACCTCTTGTTTCACTTAGGTAGCACGGTTAAAAACTCAAAGCGCAGAACTAGCAGCAAAGAGCCATATGCTTTATTCTGGGAAACAACACAGTGGCGAGTGCCTCATTGAACTAACCTCTCGTTTCTTTTAGATAGCACGGTTAAGAAATGAATGCGCAGAACAGGCAGCAAATTGCTACATACTCCACTCTGTGAAGGAACACTTTGGCGAGTGCCTCACTGAGCTAACCTCCTGTTTCACTTAGATAGCACGGTTAAAACCTGAAATCGAGAACTAGCAGCAAAGAGCCGTACGCTTTACTCTGTGAAACAACACAGTGGCGAGTGCCTCACTGAACTAACCTGTTTCATTTACGTACCACGGTTAAAAACTGAATGCGCAGAACTAGCAGCAAAGAGGCATACGCTTCACTCTGTGAAACAACACAGCGGCGAGTGCCTCACTGAACTAACCTGTTTCATTTACGTACCACGGTTAAAAACTGAATGACTAGAACTAGCAGCAAAGAGCCATATGCTTTACTCTGTGAACCAACACTGGCGAGTGCCTCACTGAACTAACCTCTTGTTTCATTTAGGAAGCACGGTTAAAAACTGAATGCGAAAAAACTACCAGCAAAGAGCCGTACGTTTTACTCTGTGAAACAACACAGTGGCGAGTGCCTCAATGAACTAACCTCTTGTTTAATTTAGGCAGCAATGCTAGCAATTGAATGCGCAGAACGGGCAGCAAGGTGCTATACACTCCACTCTGTGAATCAACACTGTGATGAGTGCCTCATTGAAATTACCTCTTGTTTCACTTAGGTAGCACGGTTAAATCAGAATGCGCAGAACAAGCAGCAAAGAGCCATACGCTTTACTCTGTGAAACAACACAGTGGTGAGTGCCTCACTGAACTAACCTCGTCTTTCATTTAGATAGCACGGTTAAAACCTGAATGCACAGAACTAGCAGCAAAGAGCCATACGATTTACTCTAGGAAAAAACACTTTGGCGAGTGCCTCACTGAACTAACCTCTTGTTTCATTTAGGTAGCACGGTTAAAAACTGAAGGCGCAGAACCAGCAGCAAAGAGCCATATGCTTTATTCTGGGAAACAACACAGTGGCGAGTGCCTCATTGAACTAACCTCTCGTTTCTTTTAGTTAGCACGGTTAAGAACTGAATGCGCAGGACAGGCAGCAAATGCTACATACTCCACTCTGTGAAGGAACACTTTGGCGAGTGCCTCACTGAACTAACCTCTTGTTTCACTTAGATAGCACGGTAAAAAACTGAATGCGCAGAATGAGCAGCAAAGAGCCCTAAGCTTTACTCTGTGAAACAACACAGTGGCGCGGGCCTCATTGAACTAACCTCTTGTTTCCCTTAGGTAGCACGGTTAAAAACTGAATGCGCAGAACAAGCAGCAAGGAGCCATACGCTTTACTCTGTGAAACAACACAGTGGCGAGTGCCTCACTGAACTAACCTCTTGTTTCATTTAGGTAGCAATGCTAGGAATTGAATGCGCAGAACGGGCAGCAAGGTGCTATACACTCCACTCTGTGAACCAACCCTGTGGCGAGTTCCTCATTGATCTAACCTCTTGTTTCATTTAGGTAGTGCCGTTAAGAACTGAATGCGAAGAAGAGGGAGCAAAGTGCTACATACTCCACTCTGTGAATCAACACTGTGACGAGTGCCTCATTGAACTAACCTCTTGTTTCACTTAGGTAGCACGGTTAAAAACTCAATGCGCAGAACTAGCAGCAAAGAGCTTTACACTTTACTCTGTGAAACAACACAGTGGCGAGTGCCTCACTGAACTAACCTCTCGTTTCTTTTAGTTAGCACGGTTAAGAACTGAATGCGCAGAACTGGCAGCAAATTGCTACATACTCCACTCTGTGAAGGAACACTTTGGCGAGTGCCTCACTGAACTAACCTCTTGTTTCATTTAGGTAGCACGGTTAAAAACTGAATGCGCAGAACCAGCAGCAAAGAGCCATACGCTTTACTCTGTGAAACAACACAGTGGCGAGGGCCTCACTGAACCAGCCTCTTGTTTCATTTAGGTAGCACTGTTAGGAACTGATTGCGCAGAACTGGCAGCAAGGTGCTATACACTCCACTCTGTGAACCAACACTGTGGCGAGAGCCTTATTGAACTAACCTCTTGTTTCACTTAGGTAGCACGGTTAAAAACTCAATGCGCAGAACTAGCAGCAAAGAGCCATATGCTTTATTCTGGGAAACAACACATTGGCGAGTGCCTCATTGAACTAACCTCTCGTTTCTTTTAGATAGCACGGTTAAGAAATGAATGCGCAGAACTGGCAGCAAATTGCTACATACTCCACTCTGTGAAGGAACACTTTGGCGAGTGCCTCACTGAACTAACCTCCTGTTTCACTTAGATAGCACGGTTAAAACCTGAATGCGCAGAACTAGCCAGCAAAGAGCCGTACGCTTTACTCTGTGAAACAACACAGTGGCGAGGGCCTCACTGAACTAACCTCTTGTTTCACTTAGGTAGCACGGTAAAAAACTGAATGCGCAGAACTAGCAGCAAAGAGCCATACGCTTTACTCTGTGAAACAACACAGCGGCGAGTGCCTCACCGAACTAACCTGTTTCATTTACGTACCACGGTTAAAAACTGAATGACTAGAACTAGCAGCAAAGAGCCATACGCTTTACTCTGTGAACCAACACTGTGGCGAGTGCCTCACTGAACTAACCTCTTGTTTCATTTAGGAAGCACGGTTAAAAACTGAATGCGAAAAAACTACCAGCAAAGAGCCGTACGTTTTACTCTGTGAAACAACACAGTGGCGAGTGCCTCAATGAACTAACCTCTTGTTTAATTTAGGTAGCAATGCTAGCAATTGAATGCGCAGAACGGGCAGCAAGGTGCTATACACTCCACTCTGTGAATCAACACTGTGATGAGTGCCTCATTGAAATTACCTCTTGTTTCACTTAGGTAGCACGGTAAAAAACTGAATGCGCAGAACTAGCAGCAAAGAGCCGTACGCTTTACTCTGTGAAAAAACACAGTGGCGACGGCCTCATTGAACTAACCTCTTGTTTCCCTTAGGTAGCACGGTTAAAAACTGAATGCGCAGAACAAGCAGCAAAGAGCCATACGCTTTACTCTGTGAAACAACACAGTGGCGAGTGCCTCACTGAACTAACCTCTTTTTTCATTTAGGAAGCACGGTAAAAACCTGAATGCGCAGAACTAGCGGCAAAGAGTCATAGGCTTTCCTCTGTGAAACAACACTGTGGCGAGTGCCTCACTGAACTAACCTCTTGTTTCATTTAGGTAGCACTGTTAGGAACTGAATGCGCAGAACAGGCAGCAAGGTGCTATACACTCCACTCTGTGAACCACCACTGTGGCGAGTGCCTCTTTGAACTAACCTCTTGCTTCACTTAGGTAGCACGGTTAAAAACTGAATGCGCAGAACCAGCAGCAAAGAGCCATATGCTTTATTCTGGGAAACAACACAGTGGCGAGTGCCTCATTGAACTAACCTCTCGTTTCTTTTAGTTAGCACGGTTAAGAACTGAATGCGCAGGACAGGCAGCAAATGCTACATACTCCACTCTGTGAAGGAACACTTTGGCGATTGCCTCACTGAACTAACCTCTTGTTTCACTTAGATAGCACGGTAAAAAACTGAATGCGCAGAATGAGCAGCAAGGAGCCCTAAGCTTTACTCTGTGAAACAACACAGTGGCGAGTGCCTCAGTGAACTAACCTCTTGTTTCATTTAGGTAGCATGCTAGGACTTGAATGCGCAGAACGGGCAGCAAGGTGCCATACACTCCACTCTGTGAACCAACACGGTGGCGAGTGCCTCCTTGATCTAAGCTCTTGTTTCAATTAGGTAGCATGGTTAAAATCTGAAAGCGTAGAACAAGGAGCAAAGTGCCATACGCTTTACTCTCTGAAACAACACAGTGGCGAATGACTCACTGAACTAACCTCTTGTTTCATTTAGGTAGCACGGTTAAAACCTGAATGCGCAGAAGTAGCAGCAAAGAGCCGTACGCTTTACTCTGTGAAACGACACAGTGGCGAGTGCCTCACTGAACTAACCTCTTGTTTCATTTAGGTAGCACTGTTAGGAACTGAATGCGCAGAACAGGCAGCAAGGTGCTATACACTCCACTCTGTGAACCAACACTGCGGCGAGTGCCTCATTGAACTAACCTCTTGTTTCACTTAGGTAGCACGGTTAAAAACTCAATGCGCAGAACTAGCAGCAAAGAGCTTTACACTTTACTCTGTGAAACAACACAGTGGCGAGTGCCTCACTGAACTAACCTCTCGTTTCTTTTAGTTAGCACGGTTAAGAACTGAATGCGCAGAACTGGCAGCAAATTGCTACATACTCCACTCTGTGAAGGAACCCTTTGGCGAGTGTCTCACTGAACTAACCTCTTGTTTCACTTAGGTAGCACGGTAAAAAACTCAATGCGCAGAACTAGCAGCAAAGAGCTTTACACTTTACTCTGTGAAACAACACAGTGGCGAGTGCCTCACTGAACTAACCTCTTGTTTCATTTAGGTAGCACTGTTAGGAACTGAATGCGCAGACCAGGCAGCAAGGTGCTATACACTCTACTCTGTGAAGGAACACTTTGGCGAGTGCCTCACTGAACTAACCTCTTGTTTCATTTAGGTAGCACGGTAAAAAACTGAATGCGCAGAATGAGCAGCAAAGAGCCCTAAGCTTTATTCTGGGAAACAACACAGTGGCGAGTGCCTCATTGAACTAACCTCTTCTTTCCCTTAGGTAGCACGGTTAAAAACTGAATGCGCAGAACAAGCAGCAAGGAGCCATACGCTTCACTCTGTGAAACAACACAGTGGCGAGTGCCTCACTGAACTAACCTCTTGTTTCATTTAGGTAGCATGCTAGGAATTGAATGCGCAGAACGGGCAGCAAGGTGCCATACACTCCACTCTGTGAACCAACACTGTGGCGAGTGCCTCCTTGATCTAAGCTCTTGTTTCAATTAGGTAGCACGGTTAAAAACTGAAAGCGTAGAACAAGGAGCAAAGAGCCATACGCTTTACTCTCTGAAACAACACAGTGGCGAGTGACTCACTGAACTAACCTCTTGTTTCATTTAGGTAGCACGGTTAAAACCTGAATGCGCAGAAGTAGCAGCAAAGAGCCGTACGCTTTACTCTGTGAAACGACACAGTGGCGAGTGCCTCACTGAACTAACCTCTTGTTTCATTTAGGTAGCACTGTTAGGAACTGAATGCGCAGAACAGGCAGCAAGGTGCTATACACTCCACTCTGTGAACCAACACTGCGGCGAGTGCCTCATTGAACTAACCTCTTGTTTCACTTAGGTAGCACGGTTAAAAACTCAAAGCGCAGAACTAGCAGCAAAGAGCCATATGCTTTATTCTGGGAAACAACACAGTGGCGAGTGCCTCATTGAACTAACCTCTCGTTTCTTTTAGATAGCACGGTTAAGAAATGAATGCGCAGAACAGGCAGCAAATTGCTACATACTCCACTCTGTGAAGGAACACTTTGGCGAGTGCCTCACTGAGCTAACCTCCTGTTTCACTTAGATAGCACGGTTAAAACCTGAAATCGAGAACTAGCAGCAAAGAGCCGTACGCTTTACTCTGTGAAACAACACAGTGGCGAGTGCCTCACTGAACTAACCTGTTTCATTTACAACCACGGTTAAAAACTGAATGCGCAGAACTAGCAGCAAAGAGGCATACGCTTCACTCTGTGAAACAACACAGCGGCGAGTGCCTCACTGAACTAACCTGTTTCATTTACGTACCACGGTTAAAAACTGAATGACTAGAACTAGCAGCAAAGAGCCATATGCTTTACTCTGTGAACCAACACTGGCGAGTGCCTCACTGAACTAACCTCTTGTTTCATTTAGGAAGCACGGTTAAAAACTGAATGCGAAAAAACTACCAGCAAAGAGCCGTACGTTTTACTCTGTGAAACAACACAGTGGCGAGTGCCTCAATGAACTAACCTCTTGTTTAATTTAGGCAGCAATGCTAGCAATTGAATGCGCAGAACGGGCAGCAAGGTGCTATACACTCCACTCTGTGAATCAACACTGTGATGAGTGCCTCATTGAAATTACCTCTTGTTTCACTTAGGTAGCACGGTTAAATCAGAATGCGCAGAACAAGCAGCAAAGAGCCATACGCTTTACTCTGTGAAACAACACAGTGGTGAGTGCCTCACTGAACTAACCTCGTCTTTCATTTAGATAGCACGGTTAAAACCTGAATGCACAGAACTAGCAGCAAAGAGCCATACGATTTACTCTAGGAAAAAACACTTTGGCGAGTGCCTCACTGAACTAACCTCTTGTTTCATTTAGGTAGCACGGTTAAAAACTGAAGGCGCAGAACCAGCAGCAAAGAGCCATATGCTTTATTCTGGGAAACAACACAGTGGCGAGTGCCTCATTGAACTAACCTCTCGTTTCTTTTAGTTAGCACGGTTAAGAACTGAATGCGCAGGACAGGCAGCAAATGCTACATACTCCACTCTGTGAAGGAACACTTTGGCGAGTGCCTCACTGAACTAACCTCTTGTTTCACTTAGATAGCACGGTAAAAAACTGAATGCGCAGAATGAGCAGCAAAGAGCCCTAAGCTTTACTCTGTGAAACAACACAGTGGCGCGGGCCTCATTGAACTAACCTCTTGTTTCCCTTAGGTAGCACGGTTAAAAACTGAATGCGCAGAACAAGCAGCAAGGAGCCATACGCTTTACTCTGTGAAACAACACAGTGGCGAGTGCCTCACTGAACTAACCTCTTGTTTCATTTAGGTAGCAATGCTAGGAATTGAATGCGCAGAACGGGCAGCAAGGTGCTATACCCTCCACTCTGTGAACCAACCCTGTGGCGAGTGCCTCATTGATCTAACCTCTTGTTTCATTTAGGTAGTGCCGTTAAGAACTGAATGCGAAGAAGAGGGAGCAAAGTGCTACATACTCCACTCTGTGAATCAACACTGTGACGAGTGCCTCATTGAACTAACCTCTTGTTTCACTTAGGTAGCACGGTTAAAAACTCAATGCGCAGAACTAGCAGCAAAGAGCTTTACACTTTACTCTGTGAAACAACACAGTGGCGAGTGCCTCACTGAACTAACCTCTCGTTTCTTTTAGTTAGCACGGTTAAGAACTGAATGCGCAGAACTGGCAGCAAATTGCTACATACTCCACTCTGTGAAGGAACACTTTGGCGAGTGCCTCACTGAACTAACCTCTTGTTTCATTTAGGTAGCACGGTTAAAAACTGAATGCGCAGAACCAGCAGCAAAGAGCCATACGCTTTACTCTGTGAAACAACACAGTGGCGAGGGCCTCACTGAACCAGCCTCTTGTTTCATTTAGGTAGCACTGTTAGGAACTGATTGCGCAGAACTGGCAGCAAGGTGCTATACACTCCACTCTGTGAACCAACACTGTGGCGAGAGCCTTATTGAACTAACCTCTTGTTTCACTTAGGTAGCACGGTTAAAAACTCAATGCGCAGAACTAGCAGCAAAGAGCCATATGCTTTATTCTGGGAAACAACACATTGGCGAGTGCCTCATTGAACTAACCTCTCGTTTCTTTTAGATAGCACGGTTAAGAAATGAATGCGCAGAACTGGCAGCAAATTGCTACATACTCCACTCTGTGAAGGAACACTTTGGCGAGTGCCTCACTGAACTAACCTCCTGTTTCACTTAGATAGCACGGTTAAAACCTGAATGCGCAGAACTAGAAGCAAAGAGCCGTACGCTTTACTCTGTGAAACAACACAGTGGCGAGGGCCTCACTGAACTAACCTCTTGTTTCACTTAGGTAGCACGGTAAAAAACTGAATGCGCAGAACTAGCAGCAAAGAGCCATACGCTTTACTCTGTGAAACAACACAGCGGCGAGTGCCTCACCGAACTAACCTGTTTCATTTACGTACCACGGTTAAAAACTGAATGACTAGAACTAGCAGCAAAGAGCCATACGCTTTACTCTGTGAAACAACACAGTGGCGAGTGCCTCACTGAACTAACCTCTTGTTTCATTTAGGAAGCACGGTTAAAAACTGAATGCGAAAAAACTACCAGCAAAGAGCCGTACGTTTTACTCTGTGAAACAACACAGTGGCGAGTGCCTCAATGAACTAACCTCTTGTTTAATTTAGGTAGCAATGCTAGCAATTGAATGCGCAGAACGGGCAGCAAGGTGCTATACACTCCACTCTGTGAATCAACACTGTGATGAGTGCCTCATTGAAATTACCTCTTGTTTCACTTAGGTAGCACGGTAAAAAACTGAATGCGCAGAACTAGCAGCAAAGAGCCGTACGCTTTACTCTGTGAAAAAACACAGTGGCGACGGCCTCATTGAACTAACCTCTTGTTTCCCTTAGGTAGCACGGTTAAAAACTGAATGCGCAGAACAAGCAGCAAAGAGCCATACGCTTTACTCTGTGAAACAACACAGTGGCGAGTGCCTCACTGAACTAACCTCTTTTTTCATTTAGGAAGCACGGTAAAAACCTGAATGCGCAGAACTAGCGGCAAAGAGTCATAGGCTTTCCTCTGTGAAACAACACTGTGGCGAGTGCCTCACTGAACTAACCTCTTGTTTCATTTAGGTAGCACTGTTAGGAACTGAATGCGCAGAACAGGCAGCAAGGTGCTATACACTCCACTCTGTGAACCAACACTGTGGCGAGTGCCTCTTTGAACTAACCTCTTGCTTCACTTAGGTAGCACGGTTAAAAACTGAATGCGCAGAACCAGCAGCAAAGAGCCATATGCTTTATTCTGGGAAACAACACAGTGGCGAGTGCCTCATTGAACTAACCTCTCGTTTCTTTTAGTTAGCACGGTTAAGAACTGAATGCGCAGGACAGGCAGCAAATGCTACATACTCCACTCTGTGAAGGAACACTTTGGCGATTGCCTCACTGAACTAACCTCTTGTTTCACTTAGATAGCACGGTAAAAAACTGAATGCGCAGAATGAGCAGCAAGGAGCCCTAAGCTTTACTCTGTGAAACAACACAGTGGCGAGTGCCTCAGTGAACTAACCTCTTGTTTCATTTAGGTAGCAATGCTAGGAATTGAATGCGCAGAACGGGCAGCAAGGTGCCATACACTCCACTCTGTGAACCAACACGGTGGCGAGTGCCTCCTTGATCTAAGCTCTTGTTTCAATTAGGTAGCACGGTTAAAAACTGAAAGCGTAGAACAAGGAGCAAAGTGCCATACGCTTTACTCTCTGAAACAACACAGTGGCGAGTGACTCACTGAACTAACCTCTTGTTTCATTTAGGTAGCACGGTTAAAACCTGAATGCGCAGAAGTAGCAGCAAAGAGCCGTACGCTTTACTCTGTGAAACGACACAGTGGCGAGTGCCTCACTGAACTAACCTCTTGTTTCATTTAGGTAGCACTGTTAGGAACTGAATGCGCAGAACAGGCAGCAAGGTGCTATACACTCCACTCTGTGAACCAACACTGCGGCGAGTGCCTCATTGAACTAACCTCTTGTTTCACTTAGGTAGCACGGTTAAAAACTCAATGCGCAGAACTAGCAGCAAAGAGCTTTACACTTTACTCTGTGAAACAACACAGTGGCGAGTGCCTCACTGAACTAACCTCTCGTTTCTTTTAGTTAGCACGGTTAAGAACTGAATGCGCAGAACTGGCAGCAAATTGCTACATACTCCACTCTGTGAAGGAACACTTTGGCGAGTGCCTCACTGAACTAACCTCTTGTTTCATTTAGGTAGCACGGTTAAAAACTGAATGCGCAGAACCAGCAGCAAAGAGCCATACGCTTTACTCTGTGAAACAACACAGTGGCGAGGGCCTCACTGAACCAGCCTCTTGTTTCATTTAGGTAGCACTGTTAGGAACTGATTGCGCAGAACTGGCAGCAAGGTGCTATACACTCCACTCTGTGAACCAACACTGTGGCGAGAGCCTTATTGAACTAACCTCTTGTTTCACTTAGGTAGCACGGTTAAAAACTCAATGCGCAGAACTAGCAGCAAAGAGCCATATGCTTTATTCTGGGAAACAACACATTGGCGAGTGCCTCATTGAACTAACCTCTCGTTTCTTTTAGATAGCACGGTTAAGAAATGAATGCGCAGAACTGGCAGCAAATTGCTACATACTCCACTCTGTGAAGGAACACTTTGGCGAGTGCCTCACTGAACTAACCTCCTGTTTCACTTAGATAGCACGGTTAAAACCTGAATGCGCAGAACTAGCAGCAAAGAGCCGTACGCTTTACTCTGTGAAACAACACAGTGGCGAGGGCCTCACTGAACTAACCTCTTGTTTCACTTAGGTAGCACGGTAAAAAACTGAATGCGCAGAACTAACAGCAAAGAGCCATACGCTTTACTCTGTGAAACAACACAGCGGCGAGTGCCTCACCGAACTAACCTGTTTCATTTACGTACCACGGTTAAAAACTGAATGACTAGAACTAGCAGCAAAGAGCCATACGCTTTACTCTGTGAACCAACACTGTGGCGAGTGCCTCACTGAACTAACCTCTTGTTTCATTTAGGAAGCACGGTTAAAAACTGAATGCGAAAAAACTACCAGCAAAGAGCCGTACGTTTTACTCTGTGAAACAACACAGTGGCGAGTGCCTCAATGAACTAACCTCTTGTTTAATTTAGGTAGCAATGCTAGCAATTGAATGCGCAGAACGGGCAGCAAGGTGCTATACACTCCACTCTGTGAATCAACACTGTGATGAGTGCCTCATTGAAATTACCTCTTGTTTCACTTAGGTAGCACGGTAAAAAACTGAATGCGCAGAACTAGCAGCAAAGAGCCGTACGCTTTACTCTGTGAAAAAACACAGTGGCGACGGCCTCATTGAACTAACCTCTTGTTTCCCTTAGGTAGCACGGTTAAAAACTGAATGCGCAGAACAAGCAGCAAAGAGCCATACGCTTTACTCTGTGAAACAACACAGTGGCGAGTGCCTCACTGAACTAACCTCTTTTTTCATTTAGGAAGCACGGTAAAAACCTGAATGCGCAGAACTAGCGGCAAAGAGTCATAGGCTTTCCTCTGTGAAACAACACTGTGGCGAGTGCCTCACTGAACTAACCTCTTGTTTCATTTAGGTAGCACTGTTAGGAACTGAATGCGCAGAACAGGCAGCAAGGTGCTATACACTCCACTCTGTGAACCAACACTGTGGCGAGTGCCTCTTTGAACTAACCTCTTGCTTCACTTAGGTAGCACGGTTAAAAACTGAATGCGCAGAACCAGCAGCAAAGAGCCATATGCTTTATTCTGGGAAACAAAACAGTGGCGAGTGCCTCATTGAACTAACCTCTCGTTTCTTTTAGTTAGCACGGTTAAGAACTGAATGCGCAGGACAGGCAGCAAATGCTACATACTCCACTCTGTGAAGGAACACTTTGGCGATTGCCTCACTGAACTAACCTCTTGTTTCACTTAGATAGCACGGTAAAAAACTGAATGCGCAGAATGAGCAGCAAGGAGCCCTAAGCTTTACTCTGTGAAACAACACAGTGGCGAGTGCCTCAGTGAACTAACCTCTTGTTTCATTTAGGTAGCATGCTAGGAATTGAATGCGCAGAACGGGCAGCAAGGTGCCATACACTCCACTCTGTGAACCAACACGGTGGCGAGTGCCTCCTTGATCTAAGCTCTTGTTTCAATTAGGTAGCACGGTTAAAAACTGAAAGCGTAGAACAAGGAGCAAAGTGCCATACGCTTTACTCTCTGAAACAACACAGTGGCGAGTGACTCACTGAACTAACCTCTTGTTTCATTTAGGTAGCACGGTTAAAACCTGAATGCGCAGAAGTAGCAGCAAAGAGCCGTACGCTTTACTCTGTGAAACGACACAGTGGCGAGTGCCTCACTGAACTAACCTCTTGTTTCATTTAGGTAGCACTGTTAGGAACTGAATGCGCAGAACAGGCAGCAAGGTGCTATACACTCCACTCTGTGAACCAACACTGCGGCGAGTGCCTCATTGAACTAACCTCTTGTTTCACTTAGGTAGCACGGTTAAAAACTCAATGCGCAGAACTAGCAGCAAAGAACCATATGCTTTATTCGGGAAACAACACATTGGCGAGTGCCTCATTGAACTAACCTCTCGTTTCTTTTAGATAGCACGGTTAAGAAATGAATGCGCAGAACAGGCAGCAAATTGCTACATACTCCACCCTGTGAAGGAACACTTTGGCGAGTGCCTCACTGAGCTAACCTCCTGTTTCACTTAGATAGCACGGTTAAAACCTGAATGCGCAGAACTAGCAGCAAAGAGCCGTACGTTTTACTCTGTGAAACAACACAGTGGCGCATGCCTCACTGAACTAACCTCTTGTTTCATTTAGGTAGTGCCGTTAAGAACTGAATGCGCAGAACAGGCAGCAAATTGCTACATACTCCACTCTGTGAACCAACATTGTGGCGAGTGCCTCATTGAACTAACCTCTTGTTTCCCTTAGGTAGCACGGTTAAAAACTGAATGCGCAGAACCAGCAGCAAAGAGCCATACGCTTTACTCTGTGAAACAACACAGCGGCGAGTGCCTCACTGAACTAACCTGTTTCATTTACGTACCACGGTTAAAAACTGAATGACTAGAACTAGCAGCAAAGAGCCATACGCTTTACTCTGTGAACCAACACTGTGGCGAGTGCCTCACTGAACTAACCTCTTGTTTCATTTAGGAAGCACGGTTAAAAACTGAATGCGAAAAAACTACCAGCAAAGAGCCGTACATTTTACTCTCTGAAACAACACAGTGGCGAGTGCCTCAATGAACTAACCTCTTGTTTAATTTAGGTAGCAATGCTAGCAATTGAATGCGCAGAACGGGCAGCAAGGTGCTATACACTCCACTCTGTGAATCAACACTGTGATGAGTGCCTTATTGAAATTACCTCTTGTTTCACTTAGGTAGCACGGTTAAAAACAGAATGCGCAGAACAAGCAGCAAAGAGCCATACGCTTTACTCTGTGAAACAACACAGTGGTGAGTGCCTCACTGAACTAACCTCGTCTTTCATTTAGATAGCACGGTTAAAACCTGAATGCACAGAACTAGCAGCAAAGAGCCATACGATTTACTCTAGGAAAAAACACTTTGGCGAGTGCCTCACTGAACTAACCTCTTGTTTCATTTAGGTAGTACGGTTAAAAACTGAATGCCTAGAACTAGCAGCAAAGAGCCATATGCTTTACTCTGTGAAACAGCACAGTGGCGAGTGCCTCATTGAACTAACCTCTTAGTTTCTTTTAGTTAGCACGGTTAAGAATTGAATGCGCAGAACAGGCAGCAAATTGCTACATACTCCACTCTGTGAAGGAACATTTTGGCGAGTGCCTAACTGAACTAACCTCTTGTTTCATTTAGGTAGCAATGCTAGGAATTGAATGCGCAGAACGGGCAGCAAGGTGCTATACACTCCACTCTGTGAACCAACCCTGTGGCGAGTGCCTCATTGATCTAACCTCTTGTTTCATTTAGGTAGTGCCGTTAAGAACTGAATGCGAAGAACAGGGAGCAAAGTGCTACATACTCCACTCTGTGAATCAACACTGTGACGAGTGCCTCATTGAAATAACCTCTTGTTTCCCTTAGGTAGCACGGTTAAAAACTGAATGCGCAGTACTAGCAGCAAAGAGCCATAGGCTTTCCTCTGTGAAACAACACAGTTGCGAGTGCCTCACTGAACTAACCTCTTGTTTCATTTAGGTAGCACTGTTAGGAACTGAATTTGCCGAACAGGCAGCAACGTGCTATACACTCCACTCTGTGAACCAACACTGTGGCGAGGGCTTCATTGAACTAACCTCTTGTTTCATTTAGGTAGCACGGTTAAAAATTGAATGCGCAGAACAAGCAGCAAAGAGCCGTACGCTTTACTCTGTGAAAAAACACAGTGGCGAGGGCCTCACTGAACTAACCTCTTCTTTCCTTTAGGTAGCACGGTTAAGAACTGAATGCGCAGGACAGGCAGCAAATGCTACATACTCCACTCTGTGAAGGAACACTTTGGCGAGTGCCTCACTGAACTAACCTCTTGTTTCACTTAGATAGCACGGTAAAAAACTGAATGCGCAGAATGAGCAGCAAAGAGCCCTAAGCTTTACTCTCTGAAACAACACAGTGGCGAGGGCCTCATTGAACTAACCTCTTCTTTCCTTTAGGTAGCACGGTTAAAAACTGAATGCGCAGAACAAGCAGCAAGGAGCCATACGCTTTACTCTGTGAAACAACACACTGGCGAGTGCCTCACTGAACTAACCGCTTGTTTCATTTAGGTAGCATGCTAGGAATTGAATGCGCAGAACGGGCAGCAAGGTGCCATACACTCCACTCTGTGAACCAACACTGTGGCGAGTGCCTCCTTGATCTAAGCTCTTGTTTCAATTAGGTAGCACGGTTAAAAACTGAAAGGGTAGAACAAGGAGCAAAGAGCCATACGCTTTACTCTCTGAAACAACACAGTGGCGAGTGACTCACTGAACTAACCTCTTGTTTCATTTAGGTAGCACGGTTAAAACCTGAATGCGCAGAAGTAGCAGCAAAGAGCCGTACGCTTTACTCTGTGAAACAACACAGTGGCGACTGCCTCACTGAACTAACCTCTTGTTTCATTTAGGTAGCACTGTTAGGAACTGAATGCGCAGAACAGGCAGCAAGGTGCTATACACTCCACTCTGTGAACCAACACTGTGGCGAGTGCCTCATTGAACTAACCTCTTGTTTCACTTAGGTAGCACGGTTAAAAACTCAATGCGCAGAACTAGCAGCAAAGAACCATATGCTTTATTCTGGGAAACAACACATTGGCGAGTGCCTCATTGAACTAACCTCTCGTTTCTTTTAGATAGCACGGTTAAGAAATGAATGCGCAGAACAGGCAGCAAATTGCTACATACTCCACTCTGTGAAGGAACACTTTGGCGAGTGCCTCACTGAACTAACCTCCTGTTTCACTTAGATAGCACGGTTAAAACCTGTATGCGCAGAACTAGCAGCAAAGAGGCATACGCTTTACTCTGTGAAACAACACAGCGGCGAGTGCCTCACTGAACTAACCTGTTTCATTTACGTACCACGGTTAAAAACTGAATGACTAGAACTAGCAGCAAAGAGCCATACGCTTTACTCTGTGAACCAACACTGTGGCGAGTGCCTCACTGAACTAACCTCTTGTTTCATTTAGGAAGCACGGTTAAAAACTGAATGCGAAAAAACTACCAGCAAAGAGCCGTACATTTTACTCTGTGAAACAACACAGTGGCGAGTGCCTCAATGAACTAACCTCTTGTTTAATTTAGGTAGCAATGCTAGCAATTGAATGCGCAGAACGGGCAGCAAGGTGCTATACACTCCACTCTGTGAATCAACACTGTGATGAGTGCCTCATTGAAGTTACCTCTTGTTTCACTTAGGTAGCACGGTTAAAAACAGAATGCGCAGAACAAGCAGCAAAGAGCCATACGCTTTACTCTGTGAAACAACACAGTGGTGAGTGCCTCACTGAACTAACCTCGTCTTTCATTTAGATACCACGGTTAAAACCTGAATGCACAGAACTAGCAGCAAAGAGCCATACGATTTACTCTAGGAAAAAACACTTTGGCGAGTGCCTCACTGAACTAACCTCTTGTTTCATTTAGGTAGCACGGTTAAAAACTGAATGCCTAGAACTAGCAGCAAAGAGCCATATGCTTTACTCTGTGAAACAGCACAGTGGCGAGTGCCTCATTGAACTAACCTCTCGTTTCTTTTAGTTAGCACGGTTAAGAACTGAATGCGCAAACAGGCAGCAAATTGCTACATACTCCACTCTGTGAAGGAACACTTTGGCGAGTGCCTCACTGAACTAACCTCTTGTTTCACTTAGATA
This sequence comes from Paguma larvata, assembly GCA_030068075.1. NCBI lineage: Eukaryota > Metazoa > Chordata > Mammalia > Carnivora > Viverridae > Paguma > Paguma larvata. Next base: position 50,266 of record JAINVK010000834.1, read on the forward strand.
GCACGGTTAAAAACTCAATGCACAGAACTAGCAGCAAAGAGCCATACGCTTTACTCTGTGAAACAACACAGTGGCGAGTGCCTCACGGAACTAACCTCTTGTTTCATTTAGGTAGCAATGCTAGGAATTGAATGCGCAGAACGGGCAGCAAGGTGCTATACACTCCACTCTGTGAACCAACCCTGTGGCGAGTGCCTCATTGATCTAACCTCTTGTTTCATTTAGGTAGTGCCGTTAAGAACTGAATGCGAAGAACAGGGAGCAAAGTGCTACATACTCCACTCTGTGAATCAATACTGTGACGAGTGCCTCATTGAAATAACCTCTTGTTTCCCTTAGGTAGCACGGTTAAAAACTGAATGCGCAGAACCAGCAGCAAAGAGCCTTATGTTTTACTCTGTGAAACAACACAGTCGCGAGTGCCTCACTGATCTAACCTCTTGTTTCATTTAGGTAGCACTATTAGGAACTGAATACGCCGAACAGGCATCAACGTGCTATACACTCCACTCTGTGAACCAACACTGTGGCGAGTGCCTCATTGAACTAACCTCTTGTTTCATTTAGGTAGCACGGTTAAAAACTGAATGCGCAGAACCAGCAGCAAAGAGCCATACGCTTTACTCTGTGAAACAACACAGTGGCAAGGGCCTCACTGAACTAACCTCTTGTTTCATTTAGGTAGCACGGTTAAAAACTGAATGCCTAGAACTAGCAGCAAAGAGCCTTATGTTTTACTCTGTGAAACAACACAGTGGCGAGTGCCTCACTGAACTAACCTCTTATTTCATTTGGGTAGCGCTGTTAAGAACTGAATGCGAAGAACAGGGAGCAAAGTGGTACATACACCAGTCTGTGATGGAAAACTTTGTCGGGTGCCTCATTGAACTAACCTCTTGTTTCAATTAGGTAGCACGGTTAAAAACTGAATGCGTAGAACAAGCAGCAAAGAGCCGTACTCTTTACTGTGTGAAACAACACAGTGGCGAGTGCCTCATTGAACTAACCACTTGTTTCCCTTAGGTAGCACGGTTAAAAACTCAATGCGCAGAACTAGCAGCAAAGAGCCATATGCTATATTCTAGCAAACAACACAGTGGCGAGTGCCTCATTGAACTAACCTCTTTTTTCATTTAGGAAGCACGGTAAAAACCTGAATGCGCAGAACTAGCGGCAAAGAGTCATAGGTTTTCGTCTGTGAAACAACACTGTGGCGAGTGCCTCACTGAACTAACCTCTTGTTTCATTTAGGTAGCACTGTTAGGAACTGAATGCGCAGGACAGGCAGCAAATGCTACATACTCCACTCTGTGAAACAACACAGTGGCGAGTGCCTCACTGAAGTAACCTCTTGTTTCACTTAGATAGAACGGTAAAAAACTGAATGCGCAGAATGAGCAGCAAAGAGCCCTAAGCTTTACTCTGTGAAACAACACAGTGGCGAGGGCCTCATTGAACTAACCTCTTCTTTCCCTTAGGTAGCACGGTTAAAAACTGAATGCGCAGAACAAGCAGCACAGAGCCATACGCTTTACTGTGAAACAACACAGTGTCGAGTGCCTCACTGAACTAACCTCTTGTTAAATTTACATAGCACGATTAAAAACTGAATGCCTAGAACTAGCAGCAAAGAGCCATACGCTTTACTCTGTGAAACAACACAGTGGCGAGTGCCTCACTGAACTAACCTCTTGTTTCATTTAGGTAGCATGCTAGGAATTGAATGCGCAGAACGGGCAGCAAGGTGCTATACACTCCACTCTGTGAACCAACACTGTGGCGAGTGCCTCATTGATCTAAGCTCTTGTTTCAATTAGGTAGCACGGTTAAAAACTGAAAGCGTAGAACAAGGAGCAAAGAGCCATACGCTTTACTCTCTGAAAAAACACAGTGGCCAGTGCCTCACTGAACTAACCTCTTGTTTCATTTAGATAGCACGGTTAAAACCTGAATGCACAGAACTAGCAGCAAAGAGCCGTACGCTTTACTCTGTGAAACAACACAGTGGCGAGTGCCTCACTGAACTAACCTCTTGTTTAATTTACATAGGAGGATTAAAAACTGAATGCCTAGAACTAGCAGCAAAGAGCCTTATGTTTTACTCTGTGAAACAACACAGTGGCGAGTGCCTCACTGAACTAACCTCTTGTTTCACTTAGGTAGCACGGTTAAAAACTCAATGCGCAGAACTAGCAGCAAAGAACCATATGCTTTATTCGGGAAACAACACATTGGCGAGTGCCTCATTGAACTAACCTCTCGTTTCTTTTAGATAGCACGGTTAAGAAATGAATGCGCAGAACAGGCAGCAAATTGCTACATACTCCACCCTGTGAAGGAACACTTTGGCGAGTGCCTCACTGAGCTAACCTCCTGTTTCACTTAGATAGCACGGTTAAAACCTGAATGCGCAGAACTAGCAGCAAAGAGCCGTACGTTTTACTCTGTGAAACAACACAGTGGCGCATGCCTCACTGAACTAACCTCTTGTTTCATTTAGGTAGTGCCGTTAAGAACTGAATGCGCAGAACAGGCAGCAAATTGCTACATACTCCACTCTGTGAACCAACATTGTGGCGAGTGCCTCATTGAACTAACCTCTTGTTTCCCTTAGGTAGCACGGTTAAAAACTGAATGCGCAGAACCAGCAGCAAAGAGCCATACGCTTTACTCTGTGAAACAACACAGCGGCGAGTGCCTCACTGAACTAACCTGTTTCATTTACGTACCACGGTTAAAAACTGAATGACTAGAACTAGCAGCAAAGAGCCATACGCTTTACTCTGTGAACCAACACTGTGGCGAGTGCCTCACTGAACTAACCTCTTGTTTCATTTAGGAAGCACGGTTAAAAAACTGAATGCGAAAAAACTACCAGCAAAGAGCCGTACATTTTACTCTCTGAAACAACACAGTGGCGAGTGCCTCAATGAACTAACCTCTTGTTTAATTTAGGTAGCAATGCTAGCAATTGAATGCGCAGAACGGGCAGCAAGGTGCTATACACTCCACTCTGTGAATCAACACTGTGATGAGTGCCTTATTGAAATTACCTCTTGTTTCACTTAGGTAGCACGGTTAAAAACAGAATGCGCAGAACAAGCAGCAAAGAGCCATACGCTTTACTCTGTGAAACAACACAGTGGTGAGTGCCTCACTGAACTAACCTCGTCTTTCATTTAGATAGCACGGTTAAAACCTGAATGCACAGAACTAGCAGCAAAGAGCCATACGATTTACTCTAGGAAAAAACACTTTGGCGAGTGCCTCACTGAACTAACCTCTTGTTTCATTTAGGTAGTACGGTTTAAAAACTGAATGCCTAGAACTAGCAGCAAAGAGCCATATGCTTTACTCTGTGAAACAGCACAGTGGCGAGTGCCTCATTGAACTAACCTCTTAGTTTCTTTTAGTTAGCACGGTTAAGAATTGAATGCGCAGAACAGGCAGCAAATTGCTACATACTCCACTCTGTGAAGGAACATTTTGGCGAGTGCCTAACTGAACTAACCTCTTGTTTCATTTAGGTAGCAATGCTAGGAATTGAATGCGCAGAACGGGCAGCAAGGTGCTATACACTCCACTCTGTGAACCAACCCTGTGGCGAGTGCCTCATTGATCTAACCTCTTGTTTCATTTAGGTAGTGCCGTTAAGAACTGAATGCGAAGAACAGGGAGCAAAGTGCTACATACTCCACTCTGTGAATCAACACTGTGACGAGTGCCTCATTGAAATAACCTCTTGTTTCCCTTAGGTAGCACGGTTAAAAACTGAATGCGCAGAACTAGCAGCAAAGAGCCATAGGCTTTCCTCTGTGAAACAACACAGTTGCGAGTGCCTCACTGAACTAACCTCTTGTTTCATTTAGGTAGCACTGTTAGGAACTGAATTTGCCGAACAGGCAGCAACGTGCTATACACTCCACTCTGTGAACCAACACTGTGGCGAGGGCTTCATTGAACTAACCTCTTGTTTCATTTAGGTAGCACGGTTAAAAATTGAATGCGCAGAACAAGCAGCAAAGAGCCGTACGCTTTACTCTGTGAAAAAACACAGTGGCGAGGGCCTCACTGAACTAACCTCTTCTTTCCTTTAGGTAGCACGGTTAAGAACTGAATGCGCAGGACAGGCAGCAAATGCTACATACTCCACTCTGTGAAGGAACACTTTGGCGAGTGCCTCACTGAACTAACCTCTTGTTTCACTTAGATAGCACGGTAAAAAACTGAATGCGCAGAATGAGCAGCAAAGAGCCCTAAGCTTTACTCTCTGAAACAACACAGTGGCGAGGGCCTCATTGAACTAACCTCTTCTTTCCTTTAGGTAGCACGGTTAAAAACTGAATGCGCAGAACAAGCAGCAAGGAGCCATACGCTTTACTCTGTGAAACAACACACTGGCGAGTGCCTCACTGAACTAACCGCTTGTTTCATTTAGGTAGCATGCTAGGAATTGAATGCGCAGAACGGGCAGCAAGGTGCCATACACTCCACTCTGTGAACCAACACTGTGGCGAGTGCCTCCTTGATCTAAGCTCTTGTTTCAATTAGGTAGCACGGTTAAAAACTGAAAGGGTAGAACAAGGAGCAAAGAGCCATACGCTTTACTCTCTGAAACAACACAGTGGCGAGTGACTCACTGAACTAACCTCTTGTTTCATTTAGGTAGCACGGTTAAAACCTGAATGCGCAGAAGTAGCAGCAAAGAGCCGTACGCTTTACTCTGTGAAACAACACAGTGGCGACTGCCTCACTGAACTAACCTCTTGTTTCATTTAGGTAGCACTGTTAGGAACTGAATGCGCAGAACAGGCAGCAAGGTGCTATACACTCCACTCTGTGAACCAACACTGTGGCGAGTGCCTCATTGAACTAACCTCTTGTTTCACTTAGGTAGCACGGTTAAAAACTCAATGCGCAGAACTAGCAGCAAAGAACCATATGCTTTATTCTGGGAAACAACACATTGGCGAGTGCCTCATTGAACTAACCTCTCGTTTCTTTTAGATAGCACGGTTAAGAAATGAATGCGCAGAACAGGCAGCAAATTGCTACATACTCCACTCTGTGAAGGAACACTTTGGCGAGTGCCTCACTGAACTAACCTCCTGTTTCACTTAGATAGCACGGTTAAAACCTGTATGCGCAGAACTAGCAGCAAAGAGGCATACGCTTTACTCTGTGAAACAACACAGCGGCGAGTGCCTCACTGAACTAACCTGTTTCATTTACGTACCACGGTTAAAAACTGAATGACTAGAACTAGCAGCAAAGAGCCATACGCTTTACTCTGTGAACCAACACTGTGGCGAGTGCCTCACTGAACTAACCTCTTGTTTCATTTAGGAAGCACGGTTAAAAACTGAATGCGAAAAAACTACCAGCAAAGAGCCGTACATTTTACTCTGTGAAACAACACAGTGGCGAGTGCCTCAATGAACTAACCTCTTGTTTAATTTAGGTAGCAATGCTAGCAATTGAATGCGCAGAACGGGCAGCAAGGTGCTATACACTCCACTCTGTGAATCAACACTGTGATGAGTGCCTCATTGAAGTTACCTCTTGTTTCACTTAGGTAGCACGGTTAAAAACAGAATGCGCAGAACAAGCAGCAAAGAGCCATACGCTTTACTCTGTGAAACAACACAGTGGTGAGTGCCTCACTGAACTAACCTCGTCTTTCATTTAGATACCACGGTTTAAAACCTGAATGCACAGAACTAGCAGCAAAGAGCCATACGATTTACTCTAGGAAAAAACACTTTGGCGAGTGCCTCACTGAACTAACCTCTTGTTTCATTTAGGTAGCACGGTTAAAAACTGAATGCCTAGAACTAGCAGCAAAGAGCCATATGCTTTACTCTGTGAAACAGCACAGTGGCGAGTGCCTCATTGAACTAACCTCTCGTTTCTTTTAGTTAGCACGGTTAAGAACTGAATGCGCAAACAGGCAGCAAATTGCTACATACTCCACTCTGTGAAGGAACACTTTGGCGAGTGCCTCACTGAACTAACCTCTTGTTTCACTTAGATAGCACGGTTAAAAACTCAATGCACAGAACTAGCAGCAAAGAGCCATACGCTTTACTCTGTGAAACAACACAGTGGCGAGTGCCTCACTGAACTAACCTCTTGTTTCATTTAGGTAGCAATGCTAGGAATTGAATGCGCAGAACGGGCAGCAAGGTGCTATACACTCCACTCTGTGAACCAACCCTGTGGCGAGTGCCTCATTGATCTAACCTCTTGTTTCATTTAGGTAGTGCCGTTAAGAACTGAATGCGAAGAACAGGGAGCAAAGTGCTACATACTCCACTCTGTGAATCAACACTGTGACGAGTGCCTCATTGAAATAACCTCTTGTTTCCCTTAGGTAGCACGGTTAAAAACTGAATGCGCAGAACTAGCAGCAAAGAGCCATAGGCTTTCCTCTGTGAAACAACACAGTTGCGAGTGCCTCACTGAACTAACCTCTTGTTTCATTTAGGTAGCACTGTTAGGAACTGAATTTGCCGAACAGGCAGCAACGTGCTATACACTCCACTCTGTGAACCAACACTGTGGCGAGGGCTTCATTGAACTAACCTCTTGTTTCATTTAGGTAGCACGGTTAAAAATTGAATGCGCAGAACAAGCAGCAAAGAGCCGTACGCTTTACTCTGTGAAAAAACACAGTGGCGAGGGCCTCACTGAACTAACCTCTTCTTTCCTTTAGGTAGCACGGTTAAGAACTGAATGCGCAGGACAGGCAGCAAATGCTACATACTCCACTCTGTGAAGGAACACTTTGGCGAGTGCCTCACTGAACTAACCTCTTGTTTCACTTAGATAGCACGGTAAAAAACTGAATGCGCAGAATGAGCAGCAAAGAGCCCTAAGCTTTACTCTCTGAAACAACACAGTGGCGAGGGCCTCATTGAACTAACCTCTTCTTTCCTTTAGGTAGCACGGTTAAAAACTGAATGCGCAGAACAAGCAGCAAGGAGCCATACGCTTTACTCTGTGAAACAACACACTGGCGAGTGCCTCACTGAACTAACCGCTTGTTTCATTTAGGTAGCATGCTAGGAATTGAATGCGCAGAACGGGCAGCAAGGTGCCATACACTCCACTCTGTGAACCAACACTGTGGCGAGTGCCTCCTTGATCTAAGCTCTTGTTTCAATTAGGTAGCACGGTTAAAAACTGAAAGGGTAGAACAAGGAGCAAAGAGCCATACGCTTTACTCTCTGAAACAACACAGTGGCGAGTGACTCACTGAACTAACCTCTTGTTTCATTTAGGTAGCACGGTTAAAACCTGAATGCGCAGAAGTAGCAGCAAAGAGCCGTACGCTTTACTCTGTGAAACAACACAGTGGCGACTGCCTCACTGAACTAACCTCTTGTTTCATTTAGGTAGCACTGTTAGGAACTGAATGCGCAGAACAGGCAGCAAGGTGCTATACACTCCACTCTGTGAACCAACACTGTGGCGAGTGCCTCATTGAACTAACCTCTTGTTTCACTTAGGTAGCACGGTTAAAAACTCAATGCGCAGAACTAGCAGCAAAGAACCATATGCTTTATTCTGGGAAACAACACATTGGCGAGTGCCTCATTGAACTAACCTCTCGTTTCTTTTAGATAGCACGGTTAAGAAATGAATGCGCAGAACAGGCAGCAAATTGCTACATACTCCACTCTGTGAAGGAACACTTTGGCGAGTGCCTCACTGAACTAACCTCCTGTTTCACTTAGATAGCACGGTTAAAACCTGTATGCGCAGAACTAGCAGCAAAGAGGCATACGCTTTACTCTGTGAAACAACACAGCGGCGAGTGCCTCACTGAACTAACCTGTTTCATTTACGTACCACGGTTAAAAACTGAATGACTAGAACTAGCAGCAAAGAGCCATACGCTTTACTCTGTGAACCAACACTGTGGCGAGTGCCTCACTGAACTAACCTCTTGTTTCATTTAGGAAGCACGGTTAAAAACTGAATGCGAAAAAACTACCAGCAAAGAGCCGTACATTTTACTCTGTGAAACAACACAGTGGCGAGTGCCTCAATGAACTAACCTCTTGTTTAATTTAGGTAGCAATGCTAGCAATTGAATGCGCAGAACGGGCAGCAAGGTGCTATACACTCCACTCTGTGAATCAACACTGTGATGAGTGCCTCATTGAAGTTACCTCTTGTTTCACTTAGGTAGCACGGTTAAAAACAGAATGCGCAGAACAAGCAGCAAAGAGCCATACGCTTTACTCTGTGAAACAACACAGTGGTGAGTGCCTCACTGAACTAACCTCGTCTTTCATTTAGATACCACGGTTAAAACCTGAATGCACAGAACTAGCAGCAAAGAGCCATACGATTTACTCTAGGAAAAAACACTTTGGCGAGTGCCTCACTGAACTAACCTCTTGTTTCATTTAGGTAGCACGGTTAAAAACTGAATGCCTAGAACTAGCAGCAAAGAGCCATATGCTTTACTCTGTGAAACAGCACAGTGGCGAGTGCCTCATTGAACTAACCTCTCGTTTCTTTTAGTTAGCACGGTTAAGAACTGAATGCGCAAACAGGCAGCAAATTGCTACATACTCCACTCTGTGAAGGAACACTTTGGCGAGTGCCTCACTGAACTAACCTCTTGTTTCACTTAGATAGCACGGTTAAAAACTCAATGCACAGAACTAGCAGCAAAGAGCCATACGCTTTACTCTGTGAAACAACACAGTGGCGAGTGCCTCACGGAACTAACCTCTTGTTTCATTTAGGTAGCAATGCTAGGAATTGAATGCGCAGAACGGGCAGCAAGGTGCTATACACTCCACTCTGTGAACCAACCCTGTGGCGAGTGCCTCATTGATCTAACCTCTTGTTTCATTTAGGTAGTGCCGTTAAGAACTGAATGCGAAGAACAGGGAGCAAAGTGCTACATACTCCACTCTGTGAATCAATACTGTGACGAGTGCCTCATTGAAATAACCTCTTGTTTCCCTTAGGTAGCACGGTTAAAAACTGAATGCGCAGAACCAGCAGCAAAGAGCCTTATGTTTTACTCTGTGAAACAACACAGTCGCGAGTGCCTCACTGATCTAACCTCTTGTTTCATTTAGGTAGCACTATTAGGAACTGAATACGCCGAACAGGCATCAACGTGCTATACACTCCACTCTGTGAACCAACACTGTGGCGAGTGCCTCATTGAACTAACCTCTTGTTTCATTTAGGTAGCACGGTTAAAAACTGAATGCGCAGAACCAGCAGCAAAGAGCCATACGCTTTACTCTGTGAAACAACACAGTGGCAAGGGCCTCACTGAACTAACCTCTTGTTTCATTTAGGTAGCACGGTTAAAAACTGAATGCCTAGAACTAGCAGCAAAGAGCCTTATGTTTTACTCTGTGAAACAACACAGTGGCGAGTGCCTCACTGAACTAACCTCTTATTTCATTTGGGTAGCGCTGTTAAGAACTGAATGCGAAGAACAGGGAGCAAAGTGGTACATACACCAGTCTGTGATGGAAAACTTTGTCGGGTGCCTCATTGAACTAACCTCTTGTTTCAATTAGGTAGCACGGTTAAAAACTGAATGCGTAGAACAAGCAGCAAAGAGCCGTACTCTTTACTGTGTGAAACAACACAGTGGCGAGTGCCTCATTGAACTAACCACTTGTTTCCCTTAGGTAGCACGGTTAAAAACTCAATGCGCAGAACTAGCAGCAAAGAGCCATATGCTATATTCTAGCAAACAACACAGTGGCGAGTGCCTCATTGAACTAACCTCTTTTTTCATTTAGGAAGCACGGTAAAAACCTGAATGCGCAGAACTAGCGGCAAAGAGTCATAGGCTTTCGTCTGTGAAACAACACTGTGGCGAGTGCCTCACTGAACTAACCTCTTGTTTCATTTAGGTAGCCCTGTTAGGAACTGAATGCGCAGGACAGGCAGCAAATGCTACATACTCCACTCTGTGAAACAACACAGTGGCGAGTGCCTCACTGAAGTAACCTCTTGTTTCACTTAGATAGCACGGTAAAAAACTGAATGCGCAGAATGAGCAGCAAAGAGCCCTAAGCTTTACTCTGTGAAACAACACAGTGGCGAGGGCCTCATTGAACTAACCTCTTCTTTCCCTTAGGTAGCACGGTTAAAAACTGAATGCGCAGAACAAGCAGCACAGAGCCATACGCTTTACTGTGAAACAACACAGTGTCGAGTGCCTCACTGAACTAACCTCTTGTTAAATTTACATAGCACGATTAAAAACTGAATGCCTAGAACTAGCAGCAAAGAGCCATACGCTTTACTCTGTGAAACAACACAGTGGCGAGTGCCTCACTGAACTAACCTCTTGTTTCATTTAGGTAGCATGCTAGGAATTGAATGCGCAGAACGGGCAGCAAGGTGCTATACACTCCACTCTGTGAACCAACACTGTGGCGAGTGCCTCATTGATCTAAGCTCTTGTTTCAATTAGGTAGCACGGTTAAAAACTGAAAGCGTAGAACAAGGAGCAAAGAGCCATACGCTTTACTCTCTGAAAAAACACAGTGGCCAGTGCCTCACTGAACTAACCTCTTGTTTCATTTAGATAGCACGGTTAAAACCTGAATGCACAGAACTAGCAGCAAAGAGCCGTACGCTTTACTCTGTGAAACAACACAGTGGCGAGTGCCTCACTGAACTAACCTCTTGTTTAATTTACATAGGAGGATTAAAAACTGAATGCCTAGAACTAGCAGCAAAGAGCCTTATGTTTTACTCTGTGAAACAACACAGTGGCGAGTGCCTCACTGAACTAACCTCTTGTTTAATTTACATAGCACGGTTAAAAACTGAATGCCTAGAACTAGCAGCAAAGAGCCGTAAGCTTTACTCTGTGAAACAACACTGTGGCGAGTGCCTCAATGAACTAACCTCTTGTTTCACTTAGCACGGTAAAAAACTGAATGCGCAGAACTAGCAGCAAAGAGCCGTACGCTTCACTCTGTGAAACAACACAGTGGCGACGGCCTCATTGAACAAACCTCTTGTTTCCCTTAGGTAGCACGGTTAAAAACTGAATGCGCAGAATGAGCAGCAAAGAGCCATACGCTTTACTCTGTGAAACAACACAGTGGCGAGTGCCTCACTGAACTACCCTCCTGTTTCATTTAGGTAGCGCTGTTAAGAACTGAATGCGAAGAACAGGGAGCAAAGTGGTACATACTCCACTCTGTGATGGAACACTTTGTCGAGTGCCTCATTGAACTAATCTCTTGTTTCAATTAGGTAGCACGGTTAAAAACTGAATGCCTAGAACTAGCAGAAAAGAGCCTTACGTTTTCCTCTCTGAAACAACACAGTTGCGAGTGCCTCACTGAAACTAACCTCTTGTTTCACTTAGATAGCACGGTAAAAACTGAATGCGCAGAATGAGCAGCAAAGAGCCGTACGCTTTACTCTGTGAAACAACACAGTGGCGAGTGCCTCCCTGAACTAACCTCCTGTTTAATTTACATAGCACGCTTAAAACCTGCATGCGCACAACAAGCGGCAAAGAGTCATAGGCTTTCCTCTGTGAAACAACACTGTGGCCAGTGCCTCACTGAACTAACCTCTTGTTTCATTTAGGAAGCACTGTTTGGAACTGAATGCGCAGAACAGGCAGCAAGGTGCTATACACTCCACTCTGTGAACGCAACACTGTGGCGAGTGCCTCATTGAACTAACCTCTTGTTTCACTTAGTACGCACGGTTAAAAACTCAATGCGCAGAACTAGCAGCAAAGAGCCATATGCTTTATTCTGGGAAACAACACAGTGGCGAGTGCCTCATTGAATTAACCTCTCGTTTCTTTTAGTTAGCACGGTTAAGAACTGAATGCGCAGGACAGGCAGCAAATGCAACATACTCCACTCTGTGAAACAACAAAGTGGCTAGGGCCTCATTGAACTAACCTCTTGTTTCCCTTAGGTAGCACGGGAAAAAACTGAAAGCTCAGAATGAGCAGCAAAGAGCCGTACGCATTACTCTGTGAAACAACACAGTGGCGAGGGCCTAATTGAACTAACCTCTTCTTTCCCTTAGGTAGCACGGTTAAAAAGTGATTACGCAGAACAAGCAGCCAAGAGCCATACGCTTTACTCTGTGAAACAACACAGTGGCGAGTGCCTCACTGAACTAACCTCTTGTTTCATTTAGGTAGCATGCTAGGAATTGAATGCGCAGAACGGGCAGCAATGTGCCATACACTCCACTCTGTGAACCAACACTGTGCGAGTGCCTCCTTGCTAAGCTCTTGTTTCAATTAGGTAGCACGGTTAAAAACTCCAAAAGCGTAGAACAAGGAGCAAAGAGCCATATGTTTTACTCTGTGAAACAACACAGTGGCGAGTGCCTCACTGAACTAACTTCTTGTTTCATTTAGGTAGCACTGTTAGGAACTGAATGCGCAGAACAGGCAGCAAGGTGCTATACACTCCACTCTGTGAA
>JAINVK010000181.1:0-26377 GCA_030068075.1 Paguma larvata
GTTTTAACCGTGGTACGTAAATGAAACAAGAGTTTAGTTCAGTGAGGCACCCGCCACTGTGTTGTTTCACAGAGTAAAGCTTATGGCTTTGCTGCTAGTTCTAGGCATTCAGTTTTTAAACGTGCTACCTAAATGAAACAAGAGGTTAGTTCAGAGAGGCACTCGCCACTCTGTTGTTTCACAGAGTAAAGGGTATGGCTCTTTGCTGCTTGTTCTGGGCATTCAGTTTTTAACCAAGCTACCTAAGAGAAACAAGAGGTTAGTTCAGTGAGGCACTCGCCACTGTGTTATTTCACAGAGGAAAGCCTATGGCTCTTTGCTGCTAGTTCTGCGCATTCAGTTTTTAACCGTGCTACGTAAATGAAACAAGAGGTTAGTTCAGTGAGGCACTCGCCACTGTGTTGTTTCACAGAGGAAAACGTAAGGCTCTTTGCTGCTAGTTCTAGGAATTCAGTTTTTAACCGTGCTACCTAATTGAAACAAGAGGTTAGTTCAGTGAGGCACTCGCCAAAGTGTTGGTTCACAGAGTGGAGTGTATAGCACGTTGCTGCCTATTCTGCGCATTCACTTTTTAACCATGCTATCTAAATGAAACAAAAGGTGAGTTCAGTGAGGCACTCGCCACAGTGTTGGTTCACAGAGTAAAGCGTATGGCTCTTTGCTGCTAGTTCTAGGCATTCAGTTTTTAACCATGCTACCTAGGTGAAACAAGAGGTTATTTCAATGAGGCACTCGTCACAGTGTTGATTCACAGAGTGCAGTATGTAGCACTTTGCTCCCTGTTCTTCCCATTCACTTCTTAATGGCACTACCTAAATGAAACAAGAGGTTAGATCAATGAGGCACTCGCCACAGTGTTGGTTCACAGAGTGGAGTGTACAGCACCTTGCTGCCCGTTCTGCGCATACAATTCCTAGCATTGCTACCTAAATGAAACAAGAGGTTAGTTCAGTGAGGCACTCGCCACTGTGTTGTTTCACAGTGTAAAGCGTATGGCTCTTTGCTGCTAGTTCTAGGCTTTCTGTTTTTAACCGTGCTACGTAAATGAAACAAGAGGTTTGTTCAATGAGGCACTCGCCACTGTGTTGTTTCACAGAGCAAAACGTAAGGCTTTTGCTGCTAGTTCTGCCCATTCAGTTTTTAACCGTGCTACCTAAATGAAACAAGAGGTTAGTTCAATGAGGCACTCGTCACAGTGTTGCTTCACAGAGTGGAGTATGCAGCACTTTGCTCCCTGTTCTACGCATTCAGTTCTTAATGGTACTACCGAAATGAAACAAGAGGTTAGGTCAGAGAGAAGCTCGCCACTGTGTTGTTTCACAGAGAAAAACGTAAGGCTCTTTGTTGCTAGATCTAAGAATTCAGTTTTTAACCGTGCTACCTAAGTGAAACAAGAGGTTAGTTCAGTGAGGCACTCGCCACAGTGTTGGTTCACAGAGTAAAGCGTATGGCTCTTTGCTGCTAGTTCTGCGCATTGAGTTTTTAACCATGCTACCTAAATGAAACAAGAGGTTAGTTCAATGAGGCACTCGCCACAGTGTTGGTTCACAGACTGGAGTGTATAGCACCTTCCTGCCTGTTCTGCGCATTCAGTTCCTAACAGTGCTACCCAAATGAAACAAGAGGTTAGTTCAGTGAGGCACTCGCCACTGTGTTGTTTCACAGAGCAAAGCGTATGGCACTTTGCTGCTAGTTCTGCGCATTTAGTTTTTAACCGTGCTACCTAAATGAAACAAGAGGTTAGTTCACTGAGGCACTCGCCACAGTGTTGGTTCACAGAGTGGAGTGTATAGCACCTTCCTGCCTGTTCTGCGCATTCAGTTCCTAACAGTGGTACCCAAATGAAACAAGAGGTTAGTTCAGTGAGGCACTTGCCACTGTGTTGTTTCACAGAGTAAAACATAAAGCTCTTTGCTGCTAGTTCTAGGGATTCAGTTTTTAACCGTGCTACCTAATTGAAACAAGAGGTTAGTTCAATGAGGCACTCGCCTCAGTGATGGTTCACAGAGTGGAGTGTATAGCACGTTGATGCCTGTTCTGCGCATTCAGTTCCTAACAGTGGTACCTAAATGAAACAAGAGGTTTGTTCAGTGAGGGCACTCGCAATGTGTTGTTTCACAGAGTAAAGCCTATGGCTCTTTGCTGCTAGTTCTAGGCATTCAGTTTTTAACCATGGTACGTAAATGAAACAAGAGTGTAGTTCATTGAGGCTCTCGCCAGTGTGTTGTTTCACAGATTAAAGCGTAAGGCTCTTTGCTGCTTGTTCTGCGCATTCAGTTTTTAACCGTGCTACGTAAGGGAAACAAGATGTTAGTTCAATGAGGCACTCGCCACAGTGTTGGTTCACAGAGTGGAGGGTAGAGCACATTGCTGCCTGTGCGGCGCATTCAGTTTCTAACAGTCCTACCTAAATGAAACAAGAGGTTAGTTCAGTGAGGCCCTCGCCACTGTGTTGTTTCACAGAGTAAAGCGTATGGCTCTTCCCTGCTAGTTCTAGGCATTCAGTTTTTAAACCGTGCTACGTAAATTAAACAAGAGGTTAGTTCAGTGAGGCACTCGCCAAAGTGTTCCTTCACAGAGTGGAGTATGTAGCAATTTGCTGCCTGTTCTGCGCATTCAGTTCTTAACCGTGCTAACTAAAAGAAACTAAGAGGTTAGTTCAATGCGGCACTCGCCACTGTGTTGTTTCACAGAGTGAAGCATTTGGCTCTTTGCTGCTAGTTCTAGGCATTCAGCTTTAACCCTGCTACCTAAATGAAACAAGAGGTTAGTTCAGTGAGGCACTCGCCACTCTGTTGGTTCACGGAGTAAAGCATATGGCTCTTTGCTGCTAGTCCTAGGCATTCAGTTTTTAACTGTGCTACCTAAGTGAAACAAGAGGTTAGTTCAATGAGGCACTCGCCACTGTGTTGTTTCACAGAGTAATGCGTACGGCTCTTTGCTTCTAGTTCTGCACATTCAGTTTTTAACCGTGCTAATTGAAACAAGAGGTTAGTTCAATGAGGCACTCGCCAAAGTGTTCCATCACAGAGTGGAGTATGTACCACGTTGCTCCCTGTTCTTCGCATTCAGTTCTTAACGGCGCTACCTAAATGAAACGAGAGTTTAGTGCAATGAGGCACTCGCCACAGTGTTGGTTCACAGAGTGGAGTGTATAGCAAGTTGCTGCCTCTTCTGTGCAATCAGTTCCTAACAGTGCTACCTAAATGAAACAAGAGGTTAGTTCAGTGAGGCACTCGCCACTGTGTTGTTTCACATAGTAAATCGTATGGCTCTTTGCTGCTAGTTCTGTGCATTCAGGTTTTAACCGTGCTACCTAAAAGAGACAGGAGGTTAGTTCAGTGAGGCACTCGCCACTGTGTTGTTTCACATAGTAAATCGTATGGCTCTTTGCTGCTAGTTCTGCGCATTCAGTTTTTAACCGTGCTACCCAAATGAAACAAGAGGTTAGTTCAGTGAGGCACTCGCCACTGTGTTGTTTCACAGAGTAAAGCGTATGGCTCTTTCCTGCTAGTTCTAGGCATTCAGATTTTAACCGTGGTATGTAAATGAAACAAGAGTGTAGTTCAGTGAGGCTCTGGCCAGTGTGTTGTTTCACAGAGTAAAGCGTATGGCTCTTTGCTGCTAGTTCTGTGCATTCAGTTTTTAACCGTGCTACCTAAATGAAACAAGAGGTTAGTTCAGTGAGGCACTCGCCACTGTGTTGTTTCACAGATTAAAGCGTAAGGCTCTTTGCTGCTTGTTCTGCGCATTCAGTTTTTAACCGTGCTACCTAAGGGAAACAAGATGTTAGTTCAATGAGGCACTCGCCACAGTGTTGGTTCACAGAGTGGAGTGTAGAGCACATTGCTGCCTGTGCGGCGCATTCAGTTTCTAACAGTCCTACCTAAATGAAACAAGAGGTTAGTTCAGTGAGGCCCTCGCCACTGTGTTGTTTCACAGAGTAAAGCGTATGGCTCTTCCCTGCTAGTTCTAGGCATTCAGTTTTTAACCGTGCTACGTAAATTAAACAAGAGGTTAGTTCAGTGAGGCACTCGCCAAAGTGTTCCTTCACAGAGTGGAGTATGTAGCAATTTGCTGCCTGTTCTGCGCATTCAGTTCTTAACCGTGCTAACTAAAAGAAACTAAGAGGTTAGTTCAATGCGGCACTCGCCACTGTGTTGTTTCACAGAGTGAAGCATTTGGCTCTTTGCTGCTAGTTCTAGGCATTCAGCTTTAACCCTGCTACCTAAATGAAACAAGAGGTTAGTTCAGTGAGGCACTCGCCACTCTGTTGGTTCACGGAGTAAAGCATATGGCTCTTTGCTGCTAGTCCTAGGCATTCAGTTTTTAACTGTGCTACCTAAGTGAAACAAGAGGTTAGTTCAATGAGGCACTCGCCACTGTGTTGTTTCACAGAGTAATGCGTACGGCTCTTTGCTTCTAGTTCTGCACATTCAGTTTTTAACCGTGCTAATTGAAACAAGAGGTTAGTTCAATGAGGCACTCGCCAAAGTGTTCCATCACAGAGTGGAGTATGTACCACGTTGCTCCCTGTTCTTCGCATTCAGTTCTTAACGGCGCTACCTAAATGAAACGAGAGTTTAGTGCAATGAGGCACTCGCCACAGTGTTGGTTCACAGAGTGGAGTGTATAGCAAGTTGCTGCCTCTTCTGTGCAATCAGTTCCTAACAGTGCTACCTAAATGAAACAAGAGGTTAGTTCAGTGAGGCACTCGCCACTGTGTTGTTTCACATAGTAAATCGTATGGCTCTTTGCTGCTAGTTCTGTGCATTCAGGTTTTAACCGTGCTACCTAAAAGAGACAGGAGGTTAGTTCAGTGAGGCACTCGCCACTGTGTTGTTTCACATAGTAAATCGTATGGCTCTTTGCTGCTAGTTCTGCGCATTCAGTTTTTAACCGTGCTACCCAAATGAAACAAGAGGTTAGTTCAGTGAGGCACTCGCCACTGTGTTGTTTCACAGAGTAAAGCGTATGGCTCTTTGCTGCTAGTTCTGCGCTTTCATTTTTTAACCGTGCTACCTAGGTGAAACAAGAGGTTAGTTCCGTGAGGCACTCGCCACAGTGTTGGTTCACAGAGTGGACTGTATAGCACGTTGCTGCCTGTTCTGCTCATTCAGTTTTTAATCATGCTATCTAAATGAAACAAAAGGTTAGTTCAGTGAGGCATTCGCCACAGTGTTGGTTCACAGAGTAAAGCGTATGGCTCTTTGCTGCTAGTTCTAGGCATACAGTTTTTAACCGTGCTACGTAAATTAAACAAGATGTTAGTTCAGTGAGGCACCCGACGTTGTGTTGTTTCACAGAGTAAAGCGTATGGCTCTTTGCTGCTAGTTCTGCGCATTCAGTTTTTAACCGTGCTACCTAAATGAAACAAGAGGTTAGTTCAATGAGGCACTCGCCACTATGTTCTTTCCCAAAATAAAGCATATGGCTCTTTGCTGCTAGTTCTGCGCATTGAGTTTTTAACCGTGCTACCTAAGTGAAACAAGAGGTTAGTTCATTGAGGCACTCGCCACAGTCTTGGTTCACAGAGAGGAGTGTATAGCACCTTGCTGCCCGTTCTGCGCATTCAGTTCCTAACAGTGCTACCTAAATGAAACAAGAGGTTAGTTCAGTGAGGCACTTGCCACTGTGTTGTTTCACAGAGTAAAACATAAGCCTCCTTGCTGCTAGTTCTAGGGATTCAGTTTTTTACCGTGCTACCTAATTGAAACAAGAGGTTAGTTCAATGAGGCACTCGCCTCAGTGATGGTTCACAGAGTGGAGTGTATAGCACGTTGATGCCTGTTCTGCACATTCAGTTTTTAACCATGCTATCTAAATGAAACAAGAGGTTAGTTCAGTGAGGCATTCGCCACAGTGTTGGTTCACAGAGTAAAGTGTATGGCTCTTTGCTGCTAGTTCTGCGCATTCAGTTTTTAACCGTGCTACCTAAATGAAACAAGAGGTTAGTTCAGTGAGGCACTCGCCTGTGTGTTGTTTCACAGAGGAAAGCGTACGGCTCTTTGCTGCTAGTTCTGCGCATTCAGTTTTTAACCGTGCTACCTAAGGGAAAGAAGATGTTAGTTCAATGAGGCACTCGCCACAGTGTTGGTTCACAGAGTGGAGTGTAGAGCACATTGCTGCCTGTTCTGCGCATTCAGTTCTTAACCCTGCTAACTAAAAGAAACGAGAGGTTAGTTCAATGAGGCACTCGCCATTGTGTTGTTTCCCAGAATAAAGCATATGGCTTTTTGCTGCCAGTTCTGCGCATTGAGTTTTTAACCGTGCTACCTAAGTGAAACAAGAGGTTAGTTCAATGAGGCACTCGCCACAGTCTTGGTTCACAGAGTGGAGTGTATAGCACCTTGCTGCCTGTTCTGCGCATTCAGTTCCTAACAGTGCTACCTAAATGAAACAAGAGGTTAGTTCAGTGAGGCACTTGCCACTGTGTTGTTTCACAGAGTAAAACATAAAGCTCTTTGCTGCTAGTTCTAGGGATTCAGATTTTAACCGTGCTACCTAATTGAAACAAGAGGTTAGTTCAATGAGGCACTCGCCTCAGTGATGGTTCACAGAGTGGAGTGTATAGCACGTTGATGCCTGTTCTGCGCATTCAGTTCCTAACAGTGGTACCTAAATGAAACAAGAGGTTAGTTCAGTGAGGCACTCGCCAATGTGTTGTTTCACAGAGTAAAGCCTATGGCTCTTTGCTGCTAGTTCTAGGCATTCAGTTTTTAACCATGGTACGTAAATGAAACAAGAGTGTAGTTCATTGAGGCTCTCGCCAGTGTGTTGTTTCACAGATTAAAGCGTAAGGCTCTTTGCTGCTTGTTCTGCGCATTCAGTTTTTAACCGTGCTACGTAAGGGAAACAAGATGTTAGTTCAATGAGGCACTCGCCACAGTGTTGGTTCACAGAGTGGAGTGTAGAGCACATTGCTGCCTGTGCGGCGCATTCAGTTTCTAACAGTCCTACCTAAATGAAACAAGAGGTTAGTTCAGTGAGGCCCTCGCCACTGTGTTGTTTCACAGAGTAAAGCGTATGGCTCTTCCCTGCTAGTTCTAGGCATTCAGTTTTTAACCGTGCTACGTAAATTAAACAAGAGGTTAGTTCAGTGAGGCACTCGCCAAAGTGTTCCTTCACAGAGTGGAGTATGTAGCAATTTGCTGCCTGTTCTGCGCATTCAGTTCTTAACCGTGCTAACTAAAAGAAACTAAGAGGTTAGTTCAATGCGGCACTCGCCACTGTGTTGTTTCACAGAGTGAAGCATTTGGCTCTTTGCTGCTAGTTCTAGGCATTCAGCTTTAACCCTGCTACCTAAATGAAACAAGAGGTTAGTTCAGTGAGGCACTCGCCACTCTGTTGGTTCACGGAGTAAAGCATATGGCTCTTTGCTGCTAGTCCTAGGCATTCAGTTTTTAACTGTGCTACCTAAGTGAAACAAGAGGTTAGTTCAATGAGGCACTCGCCACTGTGTTGTTTCACAGAGTAATGCGTACGGCTCTTTGCTTCTAGTTCTGCACATTCAGTTTTTAACCGTGCTAAATGAAACAAGAGGTTAGTTCAATGAGGCACTCGCCAAAGTGTTCCATCACAGAGTGGAGTATGTACCACGTTGCTCCCTGTTCTTCGCATTCAGTTCTTAACGGCGCTACCTAAATGAAACGAGAGTTTAGTGCAATGAGGCACTCGCCACAGTGTTGGTTCACAGAGTGGAGTGTATAGCAAGTTGCTGCCTCTTCTGTGCAATCAGTTCCTAACAGTGCTACCTAAATGAAACAAGAGGTTAGTTCAATGAGGCACTCGCCACTGTGTTGTTTCACAGAGGAAAGCGTACGGCTCTTTGCTGCTAGTTCTGCGCATTCAGTTTTTAACCGTGCTATCTAAGTGAAACAATAGTTTTCTTCAGTGAGGCACTTGCCAAAGTGTTGCTTCACAGAGTGGAGTATGTAGCAATTTGCTGCCTGTTCTGCGCATTCAGTTCATAACCGTGCTAACTAAAAGAAACAAGAGGTTAGTTCAATGAGGCACTCGCCACTGTGTTGTTTCACAGAGTAAAGCATTTGGCTCTTTGCTGCTAGTTCTAGGCATTCAGCTTTAACCGTGCTACCTAAATGAAACAAGAGGATAGTTCAGTGAGGCACTCACCAAAGGGTTCCTTCACAGAGAGGAGTGTATAGAACTTTGCTGCCTGTTCTGTGCTTTCAGTTCCTAAGAGTGCTACCTAATTGAATCAAGAGGTTAGTTCAGTGAGGCCCTCGCCACTGTGTTGTTTCACAGAGCAAAGCATATGGCTCTTTGCTGCTAGTTCTGCGCATTTAGTTTTTAACCGTGCTACCTAAATGAAACAAGAGGTTAGTTCAATGAGGCACTCGCCACAGTGTTGGTTCACAGAGTGGAGTGTATAGCACCTTCCTGCCTGTTCTGCGCATTCAGTTCCGAACAGTGCTACCCAAATGAAACAAGAGGTTAGTTCAGTGAGGCACTCGCCACTGTGTTGTTTCACATAGTAAATCGTATGGCTCTTTGCTGCTAGTTCTGTGCATTCAGGTTTTAACCGTGCTACCTAAAAGAGACAGGAGGTTAGTTCAGTGAGGCATTCGCCACTGTGTTGTTTCACAGAGCAAAGCTTATGGTTCTTTGCTGCTAGTTCTGCGCATTCAGTTTTTAACCGTGCTACCTAAATGAAACAAGAGGTTAGTTCAGTGAGGCACTCGCCTGTGTGTTGTTTCACAGAGGAAAGCGTACGGCTCTTTGCTGCTAGTTCTGCGCATTCAGTTTTTAACCGTGCTAATTAAGGGAAAGAAGATGTTAGTTCAATGAGGCACTCGCCACAGTGTTGGTTCACAGAGTGGAGTGTAGAGCACATTGCTGCCTGTTCTGCGCATTCAGTTCTTAACCCTGCTAACTAAAAGAAACGAGAGGTTAGTTCAATGAGGCACTCGCCACTGTGTTGTTTCCCAGAATAAAGCATATGGCTTTTTGCTGCTAGTTCTGCGCATTGAGTTTTTAACCGTGCTACCTAAGTGAAACAAGAGGTTAGTTCAATGAGGCACTCGCCACAGTCTTGGTTCACAGAGTGGAGTGTATAGCACCTTGCTGCCTGTTCTGCGCATTCAGTTCCTAACAGTGCTACCTAAATGAAACAAGAGGTTAGTTCAGTGAGGCACTTGCCACTGTGTTGTTTCACAGAGTAAAACATAAAGCTCTTTGCTGCTAGTTCTAGGGATTCAGTTTTTAACCGTGCTACCTAATTGAAACAAGAGGTTAGTTCAATGAGGCACTCGCCTCAGTGTTGGTTCACAGAGTGGAGTGTTAGCACGTTGATGCCTGTTCTGCGCATTCAGTTCCTAACAGTGGTACCTAAATGAAACAAGAGGTTAGTTCAGTGAGGCACTCGCCACTGTGTTGTTTCACAGAGTAAAGCCTATGGCTCTTTGCTGCTAGTTCTAGGCATTCAGTTTTTAACCATGGTACGTAAATGAAACAAGAGTGTAGTTCAGTGAGGCTCTTGCCAGTGTGTTGTTTCACAGATTAAAGCGTAAGGCTCTTTGCTGCTTGTTCTGCGCATTCAGTTTTTAACCGTGCTACCTAAGGGAAACAAGATGTTAGTTCAATGAGGCACTCGCCACAGTGTTGGTTCACAGAGTGGAGTGTAGAGCACATTGCTGCCTGTGCGGCGCATTCAGTTTCTAACAGTCCTACCTAAATGAAACAAGAGGTTAGTTCAGTGAGGCCCTCGCCACTGTGTTGTTTCACAGAGTAAAGCGTATGGCTCTTCCCTGCTAGTTCTAGGCATTCAGTTTTTAACCGTGCTACGTAAATTAAACAAGAGGTTAGTTCAGTGAGGCACTCGCCAAAGTGTTCCTTCACAGAGTGGAGTATGTAGCAATTTGCTGCCTGTTCTGCACATTCAGTTCTTAACCGTGCTAACTAAAAGAAACTAAGAGGTTAGTTCAATGCGGCACTCGCCACTGTGTTGTTTCACAGAGTGAAGCATTTGGCTCTTTGCTGCTAGTTCTAGGCATTCAGCTTTAACCCTGCTACCTAAATGAAACAAGAGGTTAGTTCAGTGAGGCACTCGCCACTCTGTTGGTTCACGGAGTAAAGCATATGGCTCTTTGCTGCTAGTCCTAGGCATTCAGTTTTTAACTGTGCTACCTAAGTGAAACAAGAGGTTAGTTCAATGAGGCACTCGCCACTGTGTTGTTTCACAGAGTAATGCGTACGGCTCTTTGCTTCTAGTTCTGCACATTCAGTTTTTAACCGTGCTAATTGAAACAAGAGGTTAGTTCAATGAGGCACTCGCCAAAGTGTTCCATCACAGAGTGGAGTATGTACCACGTTGTTCCCTGTTGTTCGCATTCAGTTCTTAACGGCGCTACCTAAATGAAACGAGAGTTTAGTGCAATGAGGCACTCGCCACAGTGTTGGTTCACAGAGTGGAGTGTATAGCAAGTTGCTGCCTGTTCTGCGCATTCAGTTTTTAACCGTGCTATCTAAGTGAAACAATATGTTTCTTCAGTGAGGCACTTGCCAAAGTGTTGCTTCACAGAGTGGAGTATGTAGCAATTTGCTGCCTGTTCTGCGCATTCAGTTCATAACCGTGCTAACTAAAAGAAACAAGAGGTTAGTTCAATGAGGCACTCGCCACTGTGTTGTTTCACAGAGTAAAGCATTTGGCTCTTTGCTGCTAGTTCTAGGCATTCAGCTTTAACCGTGCTACCTAAATGAAACAAGAGGATAGTTCAGTGAGGCACTCACCAAAGGGTTCCTTCACAGAGAGGAGTGTATAGAACTTTGCTGCCTGTTCTATGCTTTCAGTTCCTAAGAGTGCTACCTAATTGAATCAAGAGGTTAGTTCAGTGAGGCCCTCGCCACTGTGTTGTTTCACAGAGCAAAGCGTATGGCTCTTTGCTGCTAGTTCTGCGCATTTAGTTTTTAACCGTGCTACGTAAATGAAACAAGAGGTTAGTTCAATGAGGCACTCGCCACAGTGTTGGTTCACAGAGTGGAGTGTATAGCACCTTCCTGCCTGTTCTGCGCATTCAGTTCCTAACAGTGCTACCCAAATGAAACAAGAGGTTAGTTCAGTGAGGCACTCGCCACTGTGTTGTTTCACAGAGTAAAGCGTATGGCTCTTTGCTGCTAGTTCTGCGCTTTCATTTTTTAACCGAGCTACCTAGGTGAAACAAGAGGGTAGTTCCGTGAGGCACTCGCCACAGTGTTGGTTCACAGAGTGGACTGTATAGCACGTTGCTGCCTGTTCTGCTCATTCAGTTTTTAATCATGCTATCTAAATGAAACAGAAGGTTAGTTCAGTGAGGCATTCGCCACAGTGTTGGTTCACAGAGTAAAGCGTATGGCTCTTTGCTGCTAGTTCTGCGCATTCAGTTTTTAACCGTGCTACCCAAATGAAACAAGAGGTTAGTTCAATGAGGCACTCGCCACTATGTTCTTTCCCAGAATAAAGCATATGGCTCTTTGCTGCTAGTTCTGCGCATTGAGTTTTTAACCGTGCTACCTAAGTGAAACAAGAGGTTAGTTCAATGAGGCACTCGCCACAGTCTTGGTTCACAGAGTGGAGTGTATAGCACCTTGCTGCCTGTTCTGCGCATTCAGTTCCTAACAGTGCTACCTAAATGAAACAAGAGGTTAGTTCAGTGAGGCACTTGCCACTGTGTTGTTTCACAGAGTAAAACATAAGGCTCTTTGCTGCTAGTTCTAGGGATTCAGTTTTTTACCGTGCTACCTAATTGAAACAAGAGGTTAGTTCAATGAGGCACTCGCCTCAGTGATGGTTCACAGAGTGGAGTGTATAGCACGTTGATGCCTGTTCTGCACATTCAGTTTTTAACCATGCTATCTAAATGAAACAAGAGGTTAGTTCAGTGAGGCATTCGCCACAGTGTTGGTTCACAGAGTAAAGTGTATGGCTCTTTGCTGCTAGTTCTGCGCATTCAGTTTTTAACCTTGCTACCTAAATGAAACAAGAGGTTAGTTCAGTGAGGCACTCGCCTGTGTGTTGTTTCACAGAGGAAAGCGTACGGCTCTTTGCTGCTAGTTCTGCGCATTCAGTTTTTAACCGTGCTACCTAAGGGAAAGAAGATGTTAGTTCAATGAGGCACTCGCCACAGTGTTGGTTCACAGAGTGGAGTGTAGAGCACATTGCTGCCTGTTCTGCGCATTCAGTTCTTAACCCTGCTAACTAAAAGAAACGAGAGGTTAGTTCAATGAGGCACTCGCCATTGTGTTGTTTCCCAGAATAAAGCATATGGCTTTTTGCTGCTAGTTCTGCGCATTGAGTTTTTAACCGTGCTACCTAAGTGAAACAAGAGGTTAGTTCAATGAGGCACTCGCCACAGTCTTGGTTCACAGAGTGGAGTGTATAGCACCTTGCTGCCTGTTCTGCGCATTCAGTTCCTAACAGTGCTACCTAAATGAAACAAGAGGTTAGTTCAGTGAGGCACTTGCCACTGTGTTGTTTCACAGAGTAAAACATAAAGCTCTTTGCTGCTAGTTCTAGGGATTCAGTTTTTAACCGTGCTACCTAATTGAAACAAGAGGTTAGTTCAATGAGGCACTCGCCTCAGTGTTGGTTCACAGAGTGGAGTGTTAGCACGTTGATGCCTGTTCTGCGCATTCAGTTCCTAACAGTGGTACCTAAATGAAACAAGAGGTTAGTTCAGTGAGGCACTCGCCACTGTGTTGTTTCACAGAGTAAAGCCTATGGCTCTTTGCTGCTAGTTCTAGGCATTCAGTTTTTAACCATGGTACGTAAATGAAACAAGAGTGTAGTTCAGTGAGGCTCTTGTCAGTGTGTTGTTTCACAGATTAAAGCGTAAGGCTCTTTGCTGCTTGTTCTGCGCATTCAGTTTTTAACCGTGCTACCTAAGGGAAACAAGATGTTAGTTCAATGAGGCACTCGCCACAGTGTTGGTTCACAGAGTGGAGTGTAGAGCACATTGCTGCCTGTGCGGCGCATTCAGTTTCTAACAGTCCTACCTAAATGAAACAAGAGGTTAGTTCAGTGAGGCCCTCGCCACTGTGTTGTTTCACAGAGTAAAGCGTATGGCTCTTCCCTGCTAGTTCTAGGCATTCAGTTTTTAACCGTGCTACGTAAATTAAACAAGAGGTTAGTTCAGTGAGGCACTCGCCAAAGTGTTCCTTCACAGAGTGGAGTATGTAGCAATTTGCTGCCTGTTCTGCGCATTCAGTTCTTAACCGTGCTAACTAAAAGAAACTAAGAGGTTAGTTCAATGCGGCACTCGCCACTGTGTTGTTTCACAGAGTGAAGCATTTGGCTCTTTGCTGCTAGTTCTAGGCATTCAGCTTTAACCCTGCTACCTAAATGAAACAAGAGGTTAGTTCAGTGAGGCACTCGCCACTCTGTTGGTTCACGGAGTAAAGCATATGGCTCTTTGCTGCTAGTCCTAGGCATTCAGTTTTTAACTGTGCTACCTAAGTGAAACAAGAGGTTAGTTCAATGAGGCACTCGCCACTGTGTTGTTTCACAGAGTAATGCGTACGGCTCTTTGCTTCTAGTTCTGCACATTCAGTTTTTAACCGTGCTAATTGAAACAAGAGGTTAGTTCAATGAGGCACTCGCCAAAGTGTTCCATCACAGAGTGGAGTATGTACCACGTTGCTCCCTGTTCTTCGCATTCAGTTCTTAACGGCGCTACCTAAATGAAACGAGAGTTTAGTGCAATGAGGCACTCGCCACAGTGTTGGTTCACAGAGTGGAGTGTATAGCAAGTTGCTGCCTCTTCTGTGCAATCAGTTCCTAACAGTGCTACCTAAATGAAACAAGAGGTTAGTTCAATGAGGCACTCGCCACTGTGTTGTTTCACAGAGGAAAGCGTACGGCTCTTTGCTGCTAGTTCTGCGCATTCAGTTTTTAACCGTGCTATCTAAGTGAAACAATAGGTTTCTTCAGTGAGGCACTTGCCAAAGTGTTGCTTCACAGAGTGGAGTATGTAGCAATTTACTGCCTGTTCTGCGCATTCAGTTCATAACCGTGCTAACTAAAAGAAACAAGAGGTTAGTTCAATGAGGCACTCGCCACTGTGTTGTTTCACAGAGTAAAGCATTTGGCTCTTTGCTGCTAGTTCTAGGCATTCAGCTTTAACCGTGCTACCTAAATGAAACAAGAGGATAGTTCAGTGAGGCACTCACCAAAGGGTTCCTTCACAGAGAGGAGTGTATAGAACTTTGCTGCCTGTTCTGTGCTTTCAGTTCCTAAGAGTGCTACCTAATTGAATCAAGAGGTTAGTTCAGTGAGGCCCTCGCCACTGTGTTGTTTCACAGAGCAAAGCGTATGGCTCTTTGCTGCTAGTTCTGAGCATTTAGTTTTAACCGTGCTACCTAAATGAAACAAGAGGTTAGTTCAATGAGGCACTCGCCACAGTGTTGGTTCACAGAGTGGAGTGTATAGCACCTTCCTGCCTGTTCTGCGCATTCAGTTCCTAACAGTGCTACCCAAATGAAACAAGAGGTTAGTTCAGTGAGGCACTCGCCACTGTGTTGTTTCACATAGTAAATCGTATGGCTCTTTGCTGCTAGTTCTGTGCATTCAGGTTTTAAACCGTGCTACCTAAAAGAGACAGGAGGTTAGTTCAGTGAGGCATTCGCCACTGTGTTGTTTCACAGAGCAAAGCTTATGGTTCTTTGCTGCTAGTTCTGCGCATTCAGTTTTTAACCGTGCTACCTACGTGAAACAAGAGGTTAGTTCAATGAGGCACTCGCCACAGTGTTGGTTCACAGAGTGGAGTGTATAGCACCTTCCTGCCTGTTCTGCGCATTCAGTTCCTAACAGTGCTACCCAAATGAAACAAGAGGTTAGTTCAGTGAGGCACTCGCCACTGTGTTGTTTCACAGAGTAAAGCGTATGGCTCTTTGCTGCTAGTTCTGCGCTTTCATTTTTTAACCGAGCTACCTAGGTGAAACAAGAGGGTAGTTCCGTGAGGCACTCGCCACAGTGTTGGTTCACAGAGTGGACTGTATAGCACGTTGCTGCCTGTTCTGCTCATTCAGTTTTTAATCATGCTATCTAAATGAAACAGAAGGTTAGTTCAGTGAGG
The DNA here is from genome assembly GCA_030068075.1 of Paguma larvata. Taxonomy (NCBI): domain Eukaryota; kingdom Metazoa; phylum Chordata; class Mammalia; order Carnivora; family Viverridae; genus Paguma; species Paguma larvata. The sequence continues at coordinate 15,069 of JAINVK010000181.1, forward strand.
CATTCGCCACAGTGTTGGTTCACAGAGTAAAGCGTATGGCTCTTTGCTGCTAGTTCTGCGCATTCAGTTTTTAACCGTGCTACCTAAGGGAAAGAAGATGTTAGTTCAATGAGGCACTCGCCACAGTGTTGGTTCACAGAGTGGAGTGTAGAGCACATTGCTGCCTGTTCTGCGCATCAGTTCTTAACCCTGCTAACTAAAAGAAACGAGAGGTTAGTTCAATGAGGCACTCGCCACTGTGTTGTTTCCCAGAATAAAGCATATGGCTTTTTGCTGCTAGTTCTGCGCATTGAGTTTTTAACCGTGCTACCTAAGTGAAACAAGAGGTTAGTTCAATGAGGCACTCGCCACTGTGTTGTTTCACAGAGTAATGCGTACGGCTCTTTGCTTCTAGTTCTGCACATTCAGTTTTTAACCGTGCTAATTGAAACAAGAGGTTAGTTCAATGAGGCACTCGCCAAAGTGTTCCATCACAGAGTGGAGTATGTACCACGTTGCTCCCTGTTCTTCGCATTCAGTTCTTAACGGCGCTACCTAAATGAAACGAGAGTTTAGTGCAATGAGGCACTCGCCACAGTGTTGGTTCACAGAGTGGAGTGTATAGCAAGTTGCTGCCTCTTCTGTGCAATCAGTTCCTAACAGTGCTACCTAAATGAAACAAGAGGTTAGTTCAATGAGGCACTCGCCACTGTGTTGTTTCACAGAGGAAAGCGTACGGCTCTTTGCTGCTAGTTCTGCGCATTCAGTTTTTAACCGTGCTACCTAAATGAAACAAGAGGTTAGTTCAATGAGGCACTCGCCACAGTGTTGGTTCACAGAGTGGAGTGTATAGCACCTTCCTGCCTGTTCTGCGCATTCAGTTCCTAACAGTGCTACCCAAATGAAACAAGAGGTTAGTTCAGTGAGGCACTCGCCACTGTGTTGTTTCACATAGTAAATCGTATGGCTCTTTGCTGCTAGTTCTGTGCATTCAGGTTTTAACCGTGCTACCTAAAAGAGACAGGAGGTTAGTTCAGTGAGGCATTCGCCACTGTGTTGTTTCACAGAGCAAAGCTTATGGTTCTTTGCTGCTAGTTCTGCGCATTCAGTTTTTAACCGTGCTACCTACGTGAAACAAGAGGTTAGTTCAATGAGGCACTCGCCACAGTGTTGGTTCACAGAGTGGAGTGTATAGCACCTTCCTGCCTGTTCTGCGCATTCAGTTCCTAACAGTGCTACCCAAATGAAACAAGAGGTTAGTTCAGTGAGGCACTCGCCACTGTGTTGTTTCACAGAGTAAAGCGTATGGCTCTTTGCTGCTAGTTCTGCGCTTTCATTTTTTAACCGTGCTACCTAGGTGAAACAAGAGGGTAGTTCCGTGAGGCACTCGCCACAGTGTTGGTTCACAGAGTGGACTGTATAGCACGTTGCTGCCTGTTCTGCTAATTCAGTTTTTAATCATGCTATCTAAATGAAACAGAAGGTTAGTTCAGTGAGGCATTCGCCACAGTGTTGGTTCACAGAGTAAAGCGTATGGCTCTTTGCTGCTAGTTCTGCGCATTCAGTTTTTAACCGTGCTACCTAAATGAAACAAGAGGTTAGTTCAATGAGGCACTCGCCACTATGTTCTTTCCCAGAATAAAGCATATGGCTCTTTGCTGCTAGTTCTGCGCATTGAGTTTTTAACCGTGCTACCTAAGTGAAACAAGAGGTTAGTTCAATGAGGCACTCGCCACAGTCTTGGTTCACAGAGTGGAGTGTATAGCACCTTGCTGCCTGTTCTGCGCATTCAGTTCCTAACAGTGCTACCTAAATGAAACAAGAGGTTAGTTCAGTGAGGCACTTGCCACTGTGTTGTTTCACAGAGTAAAACATAAAGCTCTTTGCTGCTAGTTCTAGGGATTCAGTTTTTTACCGTGCTACCTAATTGAAACAAGAGGTTAGTTCAATGAGGCACTCGCCTCAGTGATGGTTCACAGAGTGGAGTGTATAGCACGTTGATGCCTGTTCTGCGCATTCAGTTTTTAACCATGCTATCTAAATGAAACAAGAGGTTAGTTCAGTGAGGCATTCGCCACAGTGTTGGTTCACAGAGTAAAGTGTATGGCTCTTTGCTGCTAGTTCTGCGCATTCAGTTTTTAACCGTGCTACCTAAATGAAACAAGAGGTTAGTTCAGTGAGGCACTCGCCTGTGTGTTGTTTCACAGAGGAAAGCGTACGGCTCTTTGCTGCTAGTTCTGCGCATTCAGATTTTAACCGTGCTATCTAAGTGAAACAAGAGGTTAGTTCAGTGAGGCACTCGCCAAAGTGTTCGTTCACAGAGTGGAGTATGTAGCAATTTGCTGCCTGTTCTGCGCATTCAGTTCTTAACCCTGCTAACTAAAAGAAACGAGAGGTTAGTTCAAAGAGGAACTCGCCACTGTGTTGTTTCCCAGAATAAAGCATATGGCTTTTTGCTGCTAGTTCTGCGCATTGAGTTTTTAACCGTGCTACCTAAGTGAAACAAGAGGTTAGTTCAATGAGGCACTCGCCACAGTCTTGGTTCACAGAGTGGAGTATATAGCACCTTGCTGCCTGTTCTGCGCATTCAGTTCCTAACAGTGCTACCTAAATGAAACAAGAGGTTAGTTCAGTGAGGCACTTGCCACTGTGTTGTTTCACAGAGTAAAACATAAAGCTCTTTGCTGCTAGTTCTAGGGATTCAGTTTTTAACCGTGCTACCTAATTGAAACAAGAGGTTAGTTCAATGAGGCACTCGCCTCAGTGATGGTTACAGAGTGGAGTGTATAGCACGTTGATGCCTGTTCTGCGCATTCAGTTCCTAACAGTGGTACCTAAATGAAACAAGAGGTTAGTTCAGTGAGGCACTCGCCACTGTGTTGTTTCACAGAGTAAAGCGTATGGCTCTTTGCTGCTAGTTCTGTGCATTCAGTTTTTAACCGTGCTACCTAAATGAAACAAGAGGTTAGTTCAGTGAGGCACTCGCCACTGTGTTGTTTCACAGAGTAAAGCGTATGGCTCTTTCCTGCTAGTTCTAGGCATTCAGATTTTAACCGTGGTATGTAAATGAAACAAGAGTGTAGTTCAGTGAGGCTCTGGCCAGTGTGTTGTTTCACAGAGTAAAGCGTATGGCTCTTTGCTGCTAGTTCTGTGCATTCAGTTTTTAACCGTGCTACCTAAATGAAACAAGAGGTTAGTTCAGTGAGGCACTCGCCACTGTGTTGTTTCACAGATTAAAGCGTAAGGCTCTTTGCTGCTTGTTCTGCGCATTCAGTTTTTAACCGTGCTACCTAAGGGAAACAAGATGTTAGTTCAATGAGGCACTCGCCACAGTGTTGGTTCACAGAGTGGAGTGTAGAGCACATTGCTGCCTGTTCTGCGCATTCAGTTCTTAACCCTGCTAACTAAAAGAAACGAGAGGTTAGTTCAATGAGGCACTCGCCATTGTGTTGTTTCCCAGAATAAAGCATATGGCTTTTTGCTGCTAGTTCTGCGCATTGAGTTTTTAACCGTGCTACCTAAGTGAAACAAGAGGTTAGTTCAATGAGGCACTCGCCACAGTCTTGGTTCACAGAGTGGAGTGTATAGCACCTTGCTGCCTGTTCTGCGCATTCAGTTCCTAACAGTGCTACCTAAATGAAACAAGAGGTTAGTTCAGTGAGGCACTTGCCACTGTGTTGTTTCACAGAGTAAAACATAAAGCTCTTTGCTGCTAGTTCTAGGGATTCAGTTTTTAACCGTGCTACCTAATTGAAACAAGAGGTTAGTTCAATGAGGCACTCGCCTCAGTGTTGGTTCACAGAGTGGAGTGTTAGCACGTTGATGCCTGTTCTGCGCATTCAGTTCCTAACAGTGGTACCTAAATGAAACAAGAGGTTAGTTCAGTGAGGCACTCGCCACTGTGTTGTTTCACAGAGTAAAGCCTATGGCTCTTTGCTGCTAGTTCTAGGCATTCAGTTTTTAACCATGGTACGTAAATGAAACAAGAGTGTAGTTCAGTGAGGCTCTTGTCAGTGTGTTGTTTCACAGATTAAAGCGTAAGGCTCTTTGCTGCTTGTTCTGCGCATTCAGTTTTTAACCGTGCTACCTAAGGGAAACAAGATGTTAGTTCAATGAGGCACTCGCCACAGTGTTGGTTCACAGAGTGGAGTGTAGAGCACATTGCTGCCTGTGCGGCGCATTCAGTTTCTAACAGTCCTACCTAAATGAAACAAGAGGTTAGTTCAGTGAGGCCCTCGCCACTGTGTTGTTTCACAGAGTAAAGCGTATGGCTCTTCCCTGCTAGTTCTAGGCATTCAGTTTTTAACCGTGCTACGTAAATTAAACAAGAGGTTAGTTCAGTGAGGCACTCGCCAAAGTGTTCCTTCACAGAGTGGAGTATGTAGCAATTTGCTGCCTGTTCTGCGCATTCACTTCTTAACCGTGCTAACTAAAAGAAACTAAGAGGTTAGTTCAATGCGGCACTCGCCACTGTGTTGTTTCACAGAGTGAAGCATTTGGCTCTTTGCTGCTAGTTCTAGGCATTCAGCTTTAACCCTGCTACCTAAATGAAACAAGAGGTTAGTTCAGTGAGGCACTCGCCACTCTGTTGGTTCACGGAGTAAAGCATATGGCTCTTTGCTGCTAGTCCTAGGCATTCAGTTTTTAACTGTGCTACCTAAGTGAAACAAGAGGTTAGTTCAATGAGGCACTCGCCACTGTGTTGTTTCACAGAGTAATGCGTACGGCTCTTTGCTTCTAGTTCTGCACATTCAGTTTTTAACCGTGCTAATTGAAACAAGAGGTTAGTTCAATGAGGCACTCGCCAAAGTGTTCCATCACAGAGTGGAGTATGTACCACGTTGCTCCCTGTTCTTCGCATTCAGTTCTTAACGGCGCTACCTAAATGAAACGAGAGTTTAGTGCAATGAGGCACTCGCCACAGTGTTGGTTCACAGAGTGGAGTGTATAGCAAGTTGCTGCCTCTTCTGTGCAATCAGTTCCTAACAGTGCTACCTAAATGAAACAAGAGGTTAGTTCAATGAGGCACTCGCCACTGTGTTGTTTCACAGAGGAAAGCGTACGGCTCTTTGCTGCTAGTTCTGCGCATTCAGTTTTTAACCGTGCTATCTAAGTGAAACAATAGGTTTCTTCAGTGAGGCACTTGCCAAAGTGTTGCTTCACAGAGTGGAGTATGTAGCAATTTACTGCCTGTTCTGCGCATTCAGTTCATAACCGTGCTAACTAAAAGAAACAAGAGGTTAGTTCAATGAGGCACTCGCCACTGTGTTGTTTCACAGAGTAAAGCATTTGGCTCTTTGCTGCTAGTTCTAGGCATTCAGCTTTAACCGTGCTACCTAAATGAAACAAGAGGATAGTTCAGTGAGGCACTCACCAAAGGGTTCCTTCACAGAGAGGAGTGTATAGAACTTTGCTGCCTGTTCTGTGCTTTCAGTTCCTAAGAGTGCTACCTAATTGAATCAAGAGGTTAGTTCAGTGAGGCCCTCGCCACTGTGTTGTTTCACAGAGCAAAGCGTATGGCTCTTTGCTGCTAGTTCTGAGCATTTAGTTTTTAACCGTGCTACCTAAATGAAACAAGAGGTTAGTTCAATGAGGCACTCGCCACAGTGTTGGTTCACAGAGTGGAGTGTATAGCACCTTCCTGCCTGTTCTGCGCATTCAGTTCCTAACAGTGCTACCCAAATGAAACAAGAGGTTAGTTCAGTGAGGCACTCGCCACTGTGTTGTTTCACATAGTAAATCGTATGGCTCTTTGCTGCTAGTTCTGTGCATTCAGGTTTTAACCGTGCTACCTAAAAGAGACAGGAGGTTAGTTCAGTGAGGCATTCGCCACTGTGTTGTTTCACAGAGCAAAGCTTATGGTTCTTTGCTGCTAGTTCTGCGCATTCAGTTTTTAACCGTGCTACCTACGTGAAACAAGAGGTTAGTTCAATGAGGCACTCGCCACAGTGTTGGTTCACAGAGTGGAGTGTATAGCACCTTCCTGCCTGTTCTGCGCATTCAGTTCCTAACAGTGCTACCCAAATGAAACAAGAGGTTAGTTCAGTGAGGCACTCGCCACTGTGTTGTTTCACAGAGTAAAGCGTATGGCTCTTTGCTGCTAGTTCTGCGCTTTCATTTTTTAACCGAGCTACCTAGGTGAAACAAGAGGGTAGTTCCGTGAGGCACTCGCCACAGTGTTGGTTCACAGAGTGGACTGTATAGCACGTTGCTGCCTGTTCTGCTCATTCAGTTTTTAATCATGCTATCTAAATGAAACAGAAGGTTAGTTCAGTGAGGCATTCGCCACAGTGTTGGTTCACAGAGTAAAGCGTATGGCTCTTTGCTGCTAGTTCTGCGCATTCAGTTTTTAACCGTGCTACCCAAATGAAACAAGAGGTTAGTTCAATGAGGCACTCGCCACTATGTTCTTTCCCAGAATAAAGCATATGGCTCTTTGCTGCTAGTTCTGCGCATTGAGTTTTTAACCGTGCTACCTAAGTGAAACAAGAGGTTAGTTCAATGAGGCACTCGCCACAGTCTTGGTTCACAGAGTGGAGTGTATAGCACCTTGCTGCCTGTTCTGCGCATTCAGTTCCTAACAGTGCTACCTAAATGAAACAAGAGGTTAGTTCAGTGAGGCACTTGCCACTGTGTTGTTTCACAGAGTAAAACATAAGGCTCTTTGCTGCTAGTTCTAGGGATTCAGTTTTTTACCGTGCTACCTAATTGAAACAAGAGGTTAGTTCAATGAGGCACTCGCCTCAGTGATGGTTCACAGAGTGGAGTGTATAGCACGTTGATGCCTGTTCTGCGCATTCAGTTTTTAACCATGCTATCTAAATGAAACAAGAGGTTAGTTCAGTGAGGCATTCGCCACAGTGTTGGTTCACAGAGTAAAGTGTATGGCTCTTTGCTGCTAGTTCTGCGCATTCAATTTTTAACCTTGCTACCTAAATGAAACAAGAGGTTAGTTCAGTGAGGCACTCGCCTGTGTGTTGTTTCACAGAGGAAAGCGTACGGCTCTTTGCTGCTAGTTCTGCGCATTCAGTTTTTAACCGTGCTACCTAAGGGAAAGAAGATGTTAGTTCAATGAGGCACTCGCCACAGTGTTGGTTCACAGAGTGGAGTGTAGAGCACATTGCTGCCTGTTCTGCGCATCAGTTCTTAACCCTGCTAACTAAAAGAATCGAGAGGTTAGTTCAATGAGGCACTCGCCACTGTGTTGTTTCCCAGAATAAAGCATATGGCTTTTTGCTGCTAGTTCTGCGCATTGAGTTTTTAACCGTGCTACCTAAGTGAAACAAGAGGTTAGTTCAATGAGGCACTCGCCACAGTCTTCGTTCACAGAGTGGAGTGTATAGCACCTTGCTGCCTCTTCTGCGCATTCAGTTCCTAACAGTGCTACCTAAATGAAACAAGAGGTTAGTTCAGTGAGGCACTTGCCACTGTGTTGTTTCACAGAGTAAAACATAAAGCTCTTTGCTGCTAGTTCTAGGGATTCAGTTTTTAACCGTGCTACCTAATTGAAACAAGAGGTTAGTTCAATGAGGCACTCGCCTCAGTGTTGGTTCACAGAGTGGAGTGTTAGCACGTTGATGCCTGTTCTGCGCATTCAGTTCCTAACAGTGGTACCTAAATGAAACAAGAGGTTAGTTCAGTGAGGCACTCGCCACTGTGTTGTTTCACAGAGTAAAGCCTATGGCTCTTTGCTGCTAGTTCTAGGCATTCAGTTTTTAACCATGGTACGTAAATGAAACAAGAGTGTAGTTCAGTGAGGCTCTTGTCAGTGTGTTGTTTCACAGATTAAAGCGTAAGGCTCTTTGCTGCTTGTTCTGCGCATTCAGTTTTTAACCGTGCTACCTAAGGGAAACAAGATGTTAGTTCAATGAGGCACTCGCCACAGTGTTGGTTCACAGAGTGGAGTGTAGAGCACATTGCTGCCTGTGCGGCGCATTCAGTTTCTAACAGTCCTACCTAAATGAAACAAGAGGTTAGTTCAGTGAGGCCCTCGCCACTGTGTTGTTTCACAGAGTAAAGCGTATGGCTCTTCCCTGCTAGTTCTAGGCATTCAGTTTTTAACCGTGCTACGTAAATTAAACAAGAGGTTAGTTCAGTGAGGCACTCGCCAAAGTGTTCCTTCACAGAGTGGAGTATGTAGCAATTTGCTGCCTGTTCTGCGCATTCAGTTCTTAACCGTGCTAACTAAAAGAAACTAAGAGGTTAGTTCAATGCGGCACTCGCCACTGTGTTGTTTCACAGAGTGAAGCATTTGGCTCTTTGCTGCTAGTTCTAGGCATTCAGCTTTAACCCTGCTACCTAAATGAAACAAGAGGTTAGTTCAGTGAGGCACTCGCCACTCTGTTGGTTCACGGAGTAAAGCATATGGCTCTTTGCTGCTAGTCCTAGGCATTCAGTTTTTAACTGTGCTACCTAAGTGAAACAAGAGGTTAGTTCAATGAGGCACTCGCCACTGTGTTGTTTCACAGAGTAATGCGTACGGCTCTTTGCTTCTAGTTCTGCACATTCAGTTTTTAAACCGTGCTAATTGAAACAAGAGGTTAGTTCAATGAGGCACTCGCCAAAGTGTTCCATCACAGAGTGGAGTATGTACCACGTTGCTCCCTGTTCTTCGCATTCAGTTCTTAACGGCGCTACCTAAATGAAACGAGAGTTTAGTGCAATGAGGCACTCGCCACAGTGTTGGTTCACAGAGTGGAGTGTATAGCAAGTTGCTGCCTCTTCTGTGCAATCAGTTCCTAACAGTGCTACCTAAATGAAACAAGAGGTTAGTTCAATGAGGCACTCGCCACTGTGTTGTTTCACAGAGGAAAGCGTACGGCTCTTTGCTGCTAGTTCTGCGCATTCAGTTTTTAACCGTGCTACCTAAATGAAACAAGAGGTTAGTTCAATGAGGCACTCGCCACAGTGTTGGTTCACAGAGTGGAGTGTATAGCACCTTCCTGCCTGTTCTGCGCATTCAGTTCCTAACAGTGCTACCCAAATGAAACAAGAGGTTAGTTCAGTGAGGCACTCGTCACTGTGTTGTTTCACATAGTAAATCGTATGGCTCTTTGCTGCTAGTTCTGTGCATTCAGGTTTTAACCGTGCTACCTAAAAGAGACAGGAGGTTAGTTCAGTGAGGCATTCGCCACTGTGTTGTTTCACAGAGCAAAGCTTATGGTTCTTTGCTGCTAGTTCTGCGCATTCAGTTTTTAACCGTGCTACCTACGTGAAACAAGAGGTTAGTTCAATGAGGCACTCGCCACAGTGTTGGTTCACAGAGTGGAGTGTATATCACCTTCCTGCCTGTTCTGCGCATTCAGTTCCTAACAGTGCTACCCAAATGAAACAAGAGGTTAGTTCAGTGAGGCACTCGCCACTGTGTTGTTTCACAGAGTAAAGCGTATGGCTCTTTGCTGCTAGTTCTGCGCTTTCATTTTTTAACCGTGCTACCTAGGTGAAACAAGAGGGTAGTTCCGTGAGGCACTCGCCACAGTGTTGGTTCACAGAGTGGACTGTATAGCACGTTGCTGCCTGTTCTGCTAATTCAGTTTTTAATCATGCTATCTAAATGAAACAGAAGGTTAGTTCAGTGAGGCATTCGCCACAGTGTTGGTTCACAGAGTAAAGCGTATGGCTCTTTGCTGCTAGTTCTGCGCATTCAGTTTTTAACCGTGCTACCTAAATGAAACAAGAGGTTAGTTCAATGAGGCACTCGCCACTATGTTCTTTCCCAGAATAAAGCATATGGCTCTTTGCTGCTAGTTCTGCGCATTGAGTTTTTAACCGTGCTACCTAAGTGAAACAAGAGGTTAGTTCAATGAGGCACTCGCCACAGTCTTGGTTCACAGAGTGGAGTGTATAGCACCTTGCTGCCTGTTCTGCGGCATTCAGTTCCTAACAGTGCTACCTAAATGAAACAAGAGGTTAGTTCAGTGAGGCACTTGCCACTGTGTTGTTTCACAGAGTTAAAACATAAAGCTCTTTGCTGCTAGTTCTAGGGATTCAGTTTTTTACCGTGCTACCTAATTGAAACAAGAGGTTAGTTCAATGAGGCACTCGCCTCAGTGATGGTTCACAGAGTGGAGTGTATAGCACGTTGATGCCTGTTCTGCGCATTCAGTTTTTAACCATGCTATCTAAATGAAACAAGAGGTTAGTTCAGTGAGGCATTCGCCACAGTGTTGGTTCACAGAGTAAAGTGTATGGCTCTTTGCTGCTAGTTCTGCGCATTCAGTTTTTAACCGTGCTACCTAAATGAAACAAGAGGTTAGTTCAGTGAGGCACTCGCCTGTGTGTTGTTTCACAGAGGAAAGCGTACGGCTCTTTGCTGCTAGTTCTGCGCAATTCAGATTTTAACCGTGCTATCTAAGTGAAACAAGAGGTTAGTTCAGTGAGGCACTCGCCAAAGTGTTCGTTCACAGAGTGGAGTATGTAGCAATTTGCTGCCTGTTCTGCGCATTCAGTTCTTAACCCTGCTAACTAAAAGAAACGAGAGGTTAGTTCAAAGAGGAACTCGCCACTGTGTTGTTTCCCAGAATAAAGCATATGGCTTTTGCTGCTAGTTCTGCGCATTGAGTTTTTAACCGTGCTACCTAAGTGAAACAAGAGGTTAGTTCAATGAGGCACTCGCCACAGTCTTGGTTCACAGAGTGGAGTATATAGCACCTTGCTGCCTGTTCTGCGCATTCAGTTCCTAACAGTGCTACCTAAATGAAACAAGAGGTTAGTTCAGTGAGGCACTTGCCACTGTGTTGTTTCACAGAGTAAAACATAAAGCTCTTTGCTGCTAGTTCTAGGGATTCAGTTTTTAACCGTGCTACTAATTGAAACAAGAGGTTAGTTCAATGAGGCACTCGCCTCAGTGATGGTTACAGAGTGGAGTGTATAGCACGTTGATGCCTGTCTGGCATTCAGTTCCTAACAGTGGTACCTAAATGAAACAAGAGGTTAGTTCAGTGAGGCACTCGCCACTGTGTTGTTTCACAGAGTAAAGCGTATGGCTCTTTGCTGCTAGTTCTGTGCATTCAGTTTTTAACCGTGCTACCTAAATGAAAACAAAGAGGTTAGTTCAGTGAGGCACTCGCCCACTGTGTTGTTTCACAGAGTAAAGCGTATGGCTCTTTCCTGCTAGTTCTAGGCATTCAGATTTTAACGTGGTATGTAAATGAAACAAGAGTGTAGTTCAGTGAGGCTCTGGCCAGTGTGTTGTTTCACAGAGTAAAGCGTATGGCTCTTTGCTGCTAGTTCTGTGCATTCAGTTTTAACCGTGCTACCTAAATGAAACAAGAGGTTAGTTCAGTGAGGCACTCGCCACTGTGTTGTTTCACAGATTAAAGCGTAAGGCT
>JAINVK010000182.1:0-21022 GCA_030068075.1 Paguma larvata
AGAAAGGAGTCCAGAAACCCTGTGTACCTGTGTGTGAGTGCTTGTGGTGTGTGTGCCTGTGGTGTGGGGTTGTTGCGCTTGTGTGGTGTGTGTATGGTATGTCACAAATGTGTTCTGTGTGGTGGGTTGCGTGTGCATGTGTGGTGTGTGAGCGTGTGGATGGACGTGTCCGCACAGTTGTCTCGTACGGAACACCCACACGTACCCTGGGCACGTGGTACTTGGGGCAGGAGATCCGTCACTGCTCCCCGACTCAGGAGGGGAACAGGATGTGAGATGGCCAAATGGGGGCCTTGGAAAACTATTGCACTTGATCGTTGAGACCTGAGCGGGGAGAGGCCCATCAGGGCCACATGCCCCTCTCCCTCGCGTCTTCCTCTACCTCGGCCTTGGTGGGATCTCCGAGGGAGAGGGCAGGCTCTTTGCGTTGGTGTCAGACCTGACCTGGAGGGAGCATGCCAGCTTGGGCTCCCAGGGGGTGCATCATCACGGGGAAACTTTAGGATCGACATCCTCCGTGAAGCTTGAAGTGAGGGCCTGGACCCACCGCGGGTTCAATGAAAGGCCACCTTGGAGGCGTTGCGATCAAAGCTGAGGGCCACGTAAGTGGCCGTAGCACACCCTAGGCTCTTTACCCACCCTGCCTGCCAGTTGGCTGCGGGGGCCCCCGGGTGGGGCCGGGGGCGGCCCAGGCTTTATGAGGCAGGCTGGACTCCATTGCTGTCATAGCAACGATTTGTTGCTCCTCAGTTAGGCCCAAGCCTGCGACATTCTATCCTGCCTGGAGTGTGACCAGGAAGGTAGTGGTGCGGTTTCTGTCTCCCGTGGTGGTAGGCGTCTCCTTCTTCTCCTGTGACCGGAGAACTCAGAAGCATAACCTCTGCGCATCCCAAGCAGGACACAGAACAAAACAGTGATTCGGGACGCTATCAGGACTGGTGACGGGGTTCAGAAGGTCAGGTTTGCCACTCTGTGATAGGAACAAGCAAGTGCTCCCTGGTCGCCCTGTTCCAGGGAGCTTGGCGTGGTGTGGCGTGGCGACGTCCATCCTTCCGACGGCCCCGGTAGGCGACAGGGTCGTAGGTGTCCACAGCCACATCGGGCAAGTGCGGCAGCCTCCGCGCAGAGCTCCCTCGAGTCGCACATGCTCGTGGTGGGGACGTCGAGGAGACAGTGGCCTTGTGGGAGCAGCGCGGCACCAACACATCTCACCAAAACAGGGACTGAACCATTAGGGATGATGGAACACGAACGTCAGGAACCGAGCTGGGGCTGGGAGGGGACCCAGGCCCCACCAAGTCGGCCGAAGAGGGAGACAATGGGACTCCCTTCCCTCTGCCTGAGTCTGGAGGACCAGTCCCGACAGGTTGGGAAGGAGTAGTTGCGGGCCCAGCTCCGATCTGGTTGGGGTGTTAGGGAGGTCGTCTAGGGACTGACACCAGCAGGGGCTTGAAAGCAAGAGAGGGCCATTAACGGGGGCTGGAGAGGCGACTCATGGCAAGGAAATAGCACAGAAATTTCATGAAGGAGAAAGGAGTCCAGAAACCCTGTGTGCTTGTGGTGTGTGTGTGTTGCGTGTGTGTGGTGTATGTGTGTGTGGTATGTCACAAATGTGTTCTTTGTGGTGGGTTGCGTGTGCATGTGTGGTGGGTGAGCATGTGGTTGGACGTGTCCGCACAGGTGTCTCGTGCAGGCCACCCAAACGAGCCCTGGGCACGTGGTGTTTGGGGCAATAGATCCCTCACTGCTCCCAGTCTCAGGAGGGGAACAGGATGTGAGATGGTCAAATGGGGGCCTTGGAAAGCTCCTGCACTTGATCGTTGAGAACCTGAGCGGGGAGAGGCCCATCAGGGCCACATGCCCCTCCCCCTCGCGTCTTCCTCCACCTCGGCCTTGGTGGGACCTCCGAGGGAGAGGGCAGGCTCTTTGCGGTGGTGTCAGACCTGACCTGGAGGGAGCGTGCCAGTCTGGGCTCCCAGGAGGTGCATCATCACAGGGAAATTTAGGATCGACATCCTCCCTGAAGCAGGAAGTTGAGGGCCTGGACCCACCGCGGGTTCAATGAAAGGCCACCTTGGGAGGCGTTGCGATCAAAGATGAGGGTCACGTAAGTGGCCTGCAGCACCCTTAGGCTCTTTGACCACCCTGCCTGCCAGTTGGCTGCGGGGGCCCCCGGGTGGGGCGGGGGGCGGCCCCGGCTTTATGAGGGAGGATGGACTCCATTGCTGCCATAGCATCGTTTTGTTGCTCCTCAGTTAGGCCCAAGCCTGGGGCTTTCTATCCTGCCTGGAGTGTGACCAGGAATGTAGTGGAGCGGTTTCTGTCTCCCATGGGGTACGTGTCTCCTTCTTCTCCTGTGACCGGAGAACTCGGAAGCGTAACCTCTGCGCATCCCAAACAGGACACAGAACAAAACAGATTTCCGGGGCACTGTCAGGACCGGTGTCGGGGTTCAGAAGGTCACGTTTGCCAGGCTGTGATAGGAAGAGGGAGGTGCGAGCAGGGCACCAGGTTCCACGGGGCTTGGTGTCGTGTGGCGTGGTGGCTTCCATCATACCGACGGCCACCTCAGGCGGCAGAGACTGCGGTGTCCACAGCCACACCGGGCCAGTGCGGCAGCCTCGCGCAGAGCTCCTTCGAGTCGGCCATTCTCGTGGTGGGGACGTGGAGGTGACGTTGGCCTTGTGGGAGCATCGCGTGAGCAACACATCTCACAAAAACAGGGACTGAACCCTTAGGGGTGACGGAACACGAACGTCAGGAACCGAGCTTGGTCTGAGAGGGGACCCAGGCCCCAACAAGTGGGCCCAGCAAGGAGACCATGGGGCTCCCTTCCCTCAGCCTGTATCTGGAGGACCAGTCCCGGCAGTTTGCGAAGGAGTAGACGCGGGTCAAGCTCGAATCTGGTGGGGGTGTCAGGGAGGTTGTCTAAAGACTGACACCAGCAGGGTCTTGAAAGGCAAGAGAGGTACATTAGCTGTGGGTGGAGAGGCGGCTCCAAGCCAACGAAATAGTACAGAAACGTTATGAAGGAGAAAGGAGTCCAGAAACCCTGTGTGCCTGTGGTGTGTGTGCTTGTGGTGTCTGTGCCTGTGGTGTGGGTGTGTTGCGCGTGTGTGGTGTATGTGTGTGTGGTATGTCACAAATGTGTTCTGTGTGGTGGGTTGCGTGTGCATGTGTGGTGTGTGAGCGTGTGGATGGACGTGTCCGCACAGTTGTCTCGTGCGGACCACCCACCCGTAACCTGGGCATGTGGTACTTGTGGCAGCAGAGCCCTCAATGCTCCCCGTCTCAGGAGGGGAACAGGATGTGAGATGGCCAAATGGGGGCCTTGGAAATCTATTGCACTAGATAGTTGAGAACCTGAGCGGGGAGAGGCCCATCAGGGCCACATGCCCCTCTCCCTCGCGTCTTCCTCCACCTCGGCCTTGGTGGGATCTCCGAGGGAGAGGGCAGGCTCTTTTGCGTTGGTGTCAGACCTGACCTGGAGGGAGCGTGCCAGCCTGGGCTCCCAGGGGGTGCATCATCACGGGGAAATTTAGGATCGACATCCTCCCTGAAGCAGGAAGTTGAGGGCCTGGACCCACCGCGGGTTCAATGAAAGGCCACCTTGGGAGGCGTTGCGATCAAAGCTGAGGGCCACGTAAGTGGCCTGCAGCACCCCTAGGCTCTTTACCCACCCTGCCTGCCAGTTGGCTGCGGGGGCCCCCGGGTGGGGCCGGGGGCGGCCCAGGCTTTATGACGCAGGCTGGACTCCATTGCTGCCATAGCAACGATTTGTTGCTCCTCAGTTAGGCCCAAGCCTGCAACATTCTATCCTGCCTGGAGTGTGACCAGGAAGGTAGTGGTGCGGTTTCTGTCTCCCGTGGTGGTAGGCGTCTCCTTCTTCTCCTGTGACCGGAGAACTCAGAAGCATAACCTCTGCGCATCCCAAGCAGGACACAGAACAAAACAGTGATTCGGGACGCTATCAGGACTGGTGACGGGGTTCAGAAGGTTAGGTTTGCCAGTCTGTGATAGGAACAAGCAGGTGCTCCCTGGTCGCCCTGTTCCAGGGAGCTTGCCGTGGTGTGGCATGGCGACGTCCATCCTTCCGACGGCCCCGGCAGGCGACAGGGTCGTAGGTGTCCACAGCCACATCGGGCAAGTGCGGCAGCCTCCGCGCAGAGCTCCCTCGAGTCGCACATGCTCGTGGTGGGGACGTCGAGGAGACAGTGGCCTTGTGGGAGCAGCGCGGCACCAACACATCTCACCAAAACAGGGACTGAACCATTAGGGATGATGGAACACGAACGTCAGGAACCGAGCTTGGGCTGGGAGGGGACCCAGGCCCCACCAAGTGGGCCGAAGAGGGAGACAATGGGACTCCCTTCCCTCGGCCTGAGTCTGGAGGACCAGTCCCGACAGGTTGGGAAGGAGTAGTTGCGGGCCCAGCTCCGATCTGGTTGGGGTGTTAGGGAAGTCGTCTAGGGACTGACACCAGCAGGGGCTTGAAAGGCAAGAGAGGGCCATTAACGGGGGCTGGAGAGGCGACTCATGGCAAGGAAATAGCACAGAAATTTCATGAAGGAGAAAGGAGTCCAGAAACCCTGTGAGCTTGTGGTGTGTGTGTGTTGGACGTGTGTGGCGTATGTGTGTGTGGTATGTCACAAATGTGTTCTGTGGGGTGGTTTGCGTGTGCATGTGTGGTGTGTGAGCGTCTGGATGGACGTGTCGGCACAGGTGTCTCGTGCCATCCCCCGGCCCCCTCACGTGCCCTGGGCTCATGGATTCGGGGGCAGTAGATCCCTCACTGCCCCCCACTCAGGAGGGGAATAGGAAGTGAGATGGCCAAATGGAGGTCTTGAAAGCTCCTGCACTTGATAGTTGAGATCCTGAGCGGGGAGAGGACTCTCAGGGCCACATGTCCCTCACCCCCACCTCTTTCTCAACCTCGGCCTTGGTGGGACCTCCGAGGGAGGGGGCAGGCTAGGGCGGTGGTGTCCGACCTGACCTGGAGGGTGTGTGCCAGCCTGGGCTCCCAGTGGGTGCATCATCACAGGGAACATAGGGCCGACATCCTTCGTGAAGCAAGATGTTGAGAGCCAGGACCCACCGCAGGTTCACTGGAAGTCCACCTTGGGAGGTAATGTGGTCGAAGCTGAGGGCCACGTAGGTGGCCTGCAACACCCTTATGCTCTTTGCCCACCCTGCCTGCCAGATGCCTGCGGGGGCCCCTGGGTGGGGCGGGGGGCGGCCCCGGCTTTATGAGGTACGCTGGACTCCATTGCTGCCATAGCAACGGTTTTGTTGCTCCCCATTTAGGCCCAAGCCTGCGGCATTCTATCCTGCCTCGAGTGTGACCAGGAATGTAGTGGAGTCATTTCTGTCTCCCATGGTGTTAGGTGTCTCCTTCTTGTCCTGTGACCAGAGAACTCGGAAGCGTAACCTCTGACAATCCCAAGCAGGAAAGAGAATAGAAGAGTTATTCCGGGCGCTATCAGAAATGGTGTCAGGGTTCAGAAGGTCACGTTTGCCAGGCTGTGATAGGAACATGCAGATGTGCCCAGGGCACCCTGTTCCAGGGAGCTTGGCGTGGTGAGACGTGGCGGCTCCATCATTTCGACGGCCCCGGCAGGCAGCAGGGTCTGCGGTGTCCACAGCCACACCGGACCAGGGTAGCAGCCTCCGCGCAGAGTTCCCTCGAGTCGGCCATGCTCGTGTTGGGGACGTGGAGATGACGTTGGCCTTGTGGGAGCAGCGCGGCATCAACACATCTCACCAAAACAGGGACTGAACCCTTAGGTGTGACGGAACATGAACGACAGGAACCGAGCTTGGGCTGTGAGTGGACCCAGGCCGCACCAAGTGGGCCCAGAAGGGACTTGTCTCCCTTCCCTCGGCCTGAGTCTGGAGGACCAATCCCGGCAGTTTGGGAAGGAGCAGACGCGGGCCCAGCTCGGATCTGGTGGGGATGTTAGGGATGTCGTCTAGAGACTGACACCAGCATGGTCTTGAAAGGCAAGAGAGGGCCATTAGCGGTGGGTGGAGAGTCGGCTCCAGGCCAAAGAAATAGCACAGAAAGGTCATGAAGGAGTAAGGAGTCCAGAAACCCTGTGTGACTGTGTTGTGTGTGCTTGTGGTGTGTTTGCCTGTGGTGTGGGTGTGTTGCGCGTGTGTGGTGTATGTGTGTGTGGTATGTCACAAATGTGTTCTGTGTGGTGGGTTGCGTGTGCATGTGAGGTGTGTGTGCGTTTGGATGGACATGCCCGCACAGGTGTCTCGTGCGGGCCACCCACACTTGCCCTGGAACGTGGGTTCTCGTACAGCATATCCCTCACTGCCCCCCGACTCAGAAGGTGTTCAAGATGTGTGATGGACAAATTGGGGCCTTTGAAATCTCCTGCACTTGATAGTTGAGACCCTTAGCTGGGAGATACCCCGCATGGCCACATGCCCCTCAACCCCGCCTCTTCCTCCACCTCGGCCTTGGTGGGATCTCCGAGGGAGGGGGCAGGCTCAGGGCGTTGGTGTCCGACCTGACCTGGATGGAGCGTGCCAGCCAGGGCTCCCAGTGGGTGCATAATCACGGGGAACTTTGGGATCGACATCCTGCATGAAGCAGGAAGTTGAGTGCCAGGACCCACCGCGGGTTCAATGAAAAGCCACCTTGGGAGGTGTTTCGGTCAAATGAGGGCCACGTAGGTGGCCTGCAGCACCCCTAGGCTCTTTGCCCACCCTGTCTGCCAGGTGGCTGCGGGGGCCCCCGGCTGGGGGGGGCGGCCCCTGCTTTATGAGGCAGGCTGGACTCCGTTGCTGACATAGCAACCTTTTGTTGCTCCTCAGTTAGGCCCAAGCCTACGGCTTTCTATCCTGCCGGGAGTGTGACAAGGAATGTAGTGGATCGGTTTCTGTCTAACTTGGGATACGTGTCCTGCTTCTCCTGTGACCGGAGAGCTCGGAAGCGTAATCTCTGCGCCTCCCAAGCAGGACACAGAACAAAACAGAGATTTGGGGCACTCTCAGGACCGGTGTCGGGGTTCAGAAGGTCACGTTTGCCAGACTGTGATAGGAACAAGAAGGTGCGCCCAGGGCGCCCTGTGAAAGGGAGCTTGGCGTGGTGTGGCGTGGCGACGTCCTTCCTTCCGACGGCCCCGGCAGGCGGAAGTGACGGCGGTGTCCACAGCCACACCAGGCCAGTGCGGCATCATCCGTGCAGAGCTCCCTCGAGTCGGCCATGCTTGTGTTGGGTACGTGGAGGTGACGGTGGCATTGTGGGAGCAGCGCGGGAGCAACACATCTCACCAAAACAGGAACTGAACCCTTAGGGATGACGGAACACGAACGTCAGGAACCGAGCTTTGGCTGAGAGGGGACCCAGGCCCCACCACGTGGGCCCAGGAGGGAGACCATAGAGCACCCTTCCCTCGGCCTGAGTCTGGAGGACAAGTCCCAACAGTTTGGGAAGGAGTAGATGCGGGCCCAGCTCGGATCTGGTGGGGGTGTTAGGGAGGTCGTCTAGGGACGGACACCAGGAGGGGCTTGAAAGGCAAATAGGACCATTAGCGGTGGCTGAAGAGGTGTCTCAGGGCAAGGAAATAGCACAGAAAGGTCATGAAGGAGAAAGGAGTCCAGAAACCATGTGTGCCTGTGGTGTGGGTGTGTTGGGCATGTGTGGCGTATGTGTGTGTGGTATGTCACAAATGTGTTCTGTGGGGTGGTTGGCGTGTGCATGTGTGGTGTGTGAGCAACTGGATGGACGTGTCTGCACAGGTGTCTCGTGCCGTCCCCCGGCCCCCTCACGTGCCCTGGGCTCATGGATTCGGGGGCAGTAGATCCCTCACTGCCCCCGACTCAGGAGGGGAATAGGAAGTGAGATGGCCAAATGGAGGTCTTGAAAGCTCCTGCACTTGATAGTTGAGATCCTGAGCGTGGAGAGGCCTCTCAGGGCCACATGTCCCTCACCCCCACCTCTTTCTCAACCTCGGCCTTGGTGGGACCTCCGAGGGAGGGGGCAGGCTAGGGCAGTGTTGTCCGACCTGACCTGGAGGGAGCGTGTCAGCCTGGGCTCCCAGTGGGTGCATCATCACGTGGAACTTTAGGATCGACATCCTGCGTGAAGCAGGAAGTTGAGGGACAGGACCCACTGTTATGCCCAGAACTCGGGGACCCAAAGAACTACCAGGGAGCCGAGTCCGATGCAACAACTAAGATCCTTTAATCGAGCTAGCTTGAGCTCAATCTCCTACTGAACCCACGCAGCAGTCGGTCGAGAGAGACAGAGAGTCTCCCAAGGTGCAATAGTTTTAAAGGAGTAGTGGGAAGGGTGATGGTCGTGGCCCTAGCCGATTGGCTGGGGTCAGGGTCCTGTTCCCTTCCAAGGCGGGAACCAGGTGCCTCTAGCTTTCAAGTCTGGAAACAGGTGTCTCTATTTGGGTGGATCCGGGTGCTCTAAGGATTGGTCCCAGCTGGTCTGGTGAGAAGTGGAATCTGATTAATTGGTTCGGGCTGGTCTATTCAGGGGTGGATCCTAATTGATTTGGTCCTAGTCTTTTGGAATCCCGAGTTGCCCTAACATTCCCCCCTTGTCTTGTGACTTATGGACCCAATCATGGGTCCAGCGGCTTTTTTACCTTGCCCTCTTCTATTACCAGGGATCTGCATTGAGAACGGAGGACCATCAATTAGATGGCCTCCACGTGATCCCTGACAAACTGGACCAGCCTGTTGATGATACAGGGCCTGAGGATTAGTAACAGAAGTAGGATGACGAGGGGTCTGGTAAGGTGCAAGACGAGGGTAGTGAACTAGGGAGACTGTTAGAATGTTTCGGGGGGTGTAAGTATTCTTGACAAACACCGGCAGTGACAAGCAGGGCTAACAGAGTTACCAACATCAGGGGGGTTGAATGTGCCATAACCTGAGCTTGAGCATGTTGCATTAGTCTTGATTGATGACCCATCGAGTAACAAAGTCCTTTCAGACAGTGGAGAGGTGAGTGTGATGGACCCAGGTTGCCAAGCCGTCTACTTTTAAAGCAGTGAGGGTTGTCAGCACCACGATGTAGGGTCCCTTTCAGCACGGCACAAGGGTCTCTCGGCAGTACCTTTTGATGTAGACTCAGTCTCCTGGTTTGTACTAAGGAGGTGTCGGGGTTGGCCAGACAAAAGGTAAGTTCCCCGAAACGAAAGGAGTTTTGGCAGCTGCTTGGGAATATTCCTTCAAGTCTCTATCCTGAGGTAGGCTAGCCAGAGTTAATTGGCTCCAATCATCATAGTGAAGCTAACAAGAAGTTATCTAGCCTCAATTTCTTACCACAGTCCTGACTCGAAACCCACAGCAATAATAACATTCCTGAGGGTCTGGCGTCAGTCTATATAGATCAAAATACATTCTAAACACTTTAGAGATTTTATTTCCATGATTCTGAACTACGGCAGCATATGCTGGTTGAATAGGGGAAGACGCTCTGGAGCCACTCTTATTTTTCTATGGCCCGTCTTTTTCAGATTATGATAAATCTCAAATCAACATAGAGGCCCATTGACCCTATAGCCAGGTGTCCTGGTGACTCTTTCCTGACCGTTGCCTGTCTTAGGTCGCCCCACACTGTGAGGAGTCTTACCCGTCATTGGCTAACCGGCCCTTCTTCAGAGTCAGACCAGCCATTATGTTCTTGTATTACAACCTGGCATTTGCTTCCCGGCACCCCCATCCACCGTTGAGGGTCCCAGTCTAGGGCACTGCCTTAGGGGCCTGAGTCTTTTCCTTAGGTAGTATTAACAGGGCCAGTATCTCTGGTCTCTAACATCTTCTCCTTTTTTGTTGAAATAGATGTTATGCTGCCGCTTAAAATTCTAAAGAAACAATATTAGAATGGAAACTCCAATATTGATCATCATGAAAACAAAAAGTGAACAAAGTTAGAAAGATTATTATCCAGACCCCCAGTATTATACTCTTTCTCAGGAATGTTTAGTCTTACTTAAAATGCAGAGTAGTAACAAACCTATTTTTAGGTCACATGAGAGCATCACTGATCTCCTAGAGAACTTGTACTAATGCAATTAGATAAAACACAATCGGAATAAAATATATAAGACTAAACTACAAAAGAACATGAGGCCTGGACACAAGCTAAAACAGAGAAAACGTAGCAAGGGTCAAGGAAATCCCTTGACTCTCAACAAGAGCAGTCGCCTTATCTGTCAGATTCTCCATTTTGTCCCCAAGTAGGAATAACAGCGCTCTGGTTGGAGTGAGTACTGCTTCCACATCTTTAAGGACGATTGTTATACAAAGAGCATACTCAGGGTCCTGGAGAGTATTATCCTCCATCTCTCGTACGTAGAGGGCCGTGGAGGCGTCGGAGTGATGTTCCAATAAACCGTCTCTACATCTCCCTTTGGGTCATCCTTTAAGGAACCGGAGGAGATGGCAGTGGCTTGGGGAGGCTGGACATAGGGCCGTACCAATCTATCAGAAATCCACAGAAGGGAGTCCATGTCCTGTGGAAATACACAAGTATACACTCGCCCTCATGTTAACACTGCATCCTATTATATCTTTTGAAGGCGGCTGGTGTATAAGCAGGGGCATTGTCCGTTTTGATTGCCCTGGAAATTCCCAAGTAGAAAAAGGATAGACAAAGGTGCTGGATCATATCCTTAAAGGCCTCTCCTGTATGTGCCAAGGCAATAACATGAGAAAAGATCCACACACACATGCACGTAGGAGAGTTTACCAAAAGATAAAACATGAGTAACATCCATCTGCCAAAGATCATTAGGCCTCAGGCCTCTAGGGTTCTAATTGACCTTTGCTATAGGCAATTCCTAGGTTTGACCCTTTGTTAGTAAAGTAGCCAGCTGTGCCGAATAAGATGGAACTATCTTTCTAGGTATAAAGGGCAGATGTAACCATTTAAAGGTGCCTCATATTAAGCCTCATTAAAGACCTGCAAAACCAAACTGGTCTTAAAGCTTGATCCACAAACCCCTTGCCATAGGGTGGGTCTATTTTTCATGCCCTAAGGCAAAATTTTCCATTGACACCTCTGAGAAGACTGCTTAACGTTCTCAGAAGGCAGGCCAAAGGCAAATCCAGGACAATCTTCCCGATCTAGGGGAACAGTGAGAAAACATTTGGAACAGCCACAGAAAAAGGGAGGCTATGAAGAATATTGCCAACATTTTCCCAGCCTCTGGATCAAAGGAGGAGAAATTTTAATCCTAATCCTGTGTAGTTTTAAAATCTATGTCTTTAACCATAGTCCGTCCTGACCACACATAAAATACCCCTTTTGAAAGATTTTTCCTTCCCGAACCTTCTACAACTTGTCTTTGCCATTTACATTTTGTCCAAAGCCATTTCTTTCCAAATAACCAGTCTGATTTAGAACAATATTACTTTTTACCTTCAGCCAAAGCATATTTCTATTTCTTATATCCTTCTTTCACATCTCCTACTTTCTTCCATACAGAGTTGTTTTCCTTATTTCCCTCAGTCTTACACTCCCCAGAACTTTAACTGCTAGAAACATTAGTCTTCAGTGCAAACTAAGTAGTAACCAATTGTGAACTCTGTTATATAAGAATTTGTTAGATAGCAACCTTATGAATCCATTAAGCATAACGTATGTTTTTCAACAGTTCCCAATATCCTTAGAGTTTTGCAACAGTTCTAAAGCACAAATCTACATCCAGTAATTAGTGTTTCAGCTTTTTATCATTATATGGTCAATGAATTAGTCTCACGTTCTCACGCAAGCCAAACTTTCAACACTTTAGGTTACCAAGAACCCTGAAAGCTATCCCAACACTTACCCACGCAAACCACAAGGCAGACAAAGTTAACCATCACTTTCAGGGTTCATTTTGCTAACAAATTGGAACAAAGATAACATGAGCTTACTTGACCTTCAGTAAACCTCAGTAGAACAAATTTTCACATTTAATACTGATAACTTTAGAGACAGATCCATAAAACTCCTATTTATTTGACCGAGGTGGTAGTAAAAGACCAACGGCCAATGTATAGAATCATATGGCTGCTAGTAACACCTAGCTCCTATAACATTGAGAAGTTTTCACCGAGCAATCAAAGACCCAATAAAGATGAAACCCAAAACTTTGGTTTTCCCTTAGAAAGAGAAAAAATCTTTGTTTACATTATCTTATCAGGAGCTGAACAGTCCAAGAACTCTTTGTTTTAAATGGAGAGGAAAGCAGAATTTTAACTTTATACCAATGTACTTTTGAAATCCCATTCATAATTTTCTCTTGTGGAAACAGTGAGGACATTTAAAAAGGCGTTTGTTTGTTTGTTTCCTTACAACAATGTAGGGGTGGGGAGCAGAATGCTACCTGAGGCATTGAAGAGGCAGAGACCTAAGCTCCACCCTAGGCGGTTGCAGAAAAGGGAAGAGGAGGGAGGGAGGACAGAACTGGCACAGAGGCCTAGAGTCTTGAAGGCAAATTAAAGTAGCCTGAAGGCAGCCTTAAGCACACAGGGTGGAGAAAAGAGTTTTACGTGGTCTTAATGTCCATCCTCCAGTTTAATGATTTGGACCTGGATGGGGTGGACCTTGCCATCGGTGACCTGAGGCCCCCCTTGTCTGAAAGTCTCCAGGACTTTTCGCTGGCTAACTTTCCTCGTGGGATGTGGAGGAGTGAATACTGTGCTCCGATGTCGACAAGGAAGTCAACAGGGGTCCCCTCCACTTTAAGAGTGACCCTGGGCTCAGGGAGAGGGTCCAAACCCCGACTCCCCTAATCATTTAGTTCACCTAGCTCTAAGATTTTTACTCGATTAGCCTTGCTTTTCTTCCCAGCGACCCCCTTCGGACATTCTTGGGCCCAATGCCCTATCTCCTTGCAGCATGCACACTGATCGTTCTGCAGCCTCTGCTTCCCCCCACCTTTGGTGGTTCCTTTACCTCCTTTTGGGTCATCAGCCAGTTGCCAGAGACGACGGTCTCCTTCCTCAGGATAGTCGGCAATGATAGCTAGTAGTATTCTGACCAGGTCTTGTGTCTGTTTGCTGCTGGCAGCCTCCATGGTGTGAGCCTGCCTATCCTCAGGAGGCTCCCAGTTGTTGTATATTTTTTGGCTCTTACCAGCAAATCCTCCAGACTTTTTTTTCTCCCATGCTGTATATTTTCTGTAATTTCCTTCTGATGTCTGCGGCCGATTGATTTACAAAGGCCATGATAGCAACTGCCTTGCTTTCCAGAGCCTCTGAATCCATAGGGGTACAGGCACAGAACACCTCCATGATTCATTCCAAAAAGGCTGTCAGGGACTCATCCTTTCTTTGTTGTATGTTCCCCACCTTGGCCAGATTGGTTGGCTTTCTAGGAGCCATTCGGAGACCCCCCATTAGAGTCTGGCGGTAGACCCGGAGCCTCTCCTTACTGTCTGCCATTTAAAATCCGACTCGGGCCGAGTTAAGGGGAATGAGTTATCTATCTGTGCCTAGTTGGTGGTGGCATTCCCGTCTGCACCTGGAACTAGTTTTTAGGCCTCATTGAGGATTCTTTTCCTCTCCTTAATCGTGAACAGTACCTGCAAAAGCTGCTGGCAGTCATCCCATATGGGCTGTTGGGTAAAGAGAACAGAATCTAATAAATCAATAAGCCCTGCCAGTTTTTCTAAAAACTTTGGATTAGCTAGAGTCCGCCACACAATGCTCCACAAAATGACACACACAAACAGACAAACAGATGGCCCCTAGAAAAAATCCCGACGGTTTCCCTCGCAAGCAGCCCCTTCAGGCCCTTGGCGGAAACCTCCAGACGGCTTCCCTCGCAAGCAGCCCCTTCAGGCTCTTGGCAGAAACCTCCAGACGGGGTGAGGGACATCTCCCTACACTCCCCACCAGCGACCCTCCAGCGCGTCCGCCTAGGTCCTTTGCCGGTCCTTCGGAAAATGAGCTCACACAGACGAGACAGACAACAGACAGACATTGACCATGGTCATTCAGGCTCTTCGGGTTGGGAGTCCCTCTGGGGTTTCGGGGTATCCCGGACGAGCCCCCATATGTTATGCCCAGAATTCGGGGACCCCAAGAACCACCAGGGAGCCGAGTCCGATGCAAGAACAAAGAGCCTTTAATCGAGCTAGCTCGAGCTCAATCTCCTACCGCACCGATGCAGCAGTGGGTCGAGAGAGAGAGAGTTTCCCAAGGTGCAAGAGTTTTAAAGGAGTAGTGGGAAGGGTGATGGTCGTGGCCCTAGCCGATTGGCTGAGGTCAGGGTCCTGTTCTCTTCCAAGGCGGGAAACAGGTGTCTCTAGCTTTCAAGGCAGGAAACAGGTGTCTCTATTTGGGTGGTATACGTGTGCTCTAAGATTGGTCCCAGCTGGTCTGGTGAGAAGTGGAATCTGATTAATTGGTCAGAGCTGGTCTATTGAGGGGTGGATCCTAATTGATTGGGTCCTAGTCTTTTGGAATCCCGAGTTGCCCTAACACCAAAGCGGGTTCAATGAAAGGCCACCTTGGGAGGTGTTGCGGTCAAATCTGAGGGCCACGTAAGTGGCCTGCAACACCCCTAGGCTCCTTGCCCACCCTGCCCGCCAGTTGGCTGTGGGGGCCTCCGGGGTGGAGGGGAGGCGGCCCCGGCTTTTTTGAGGCACGCTGACTCTATTGCTGCCATAGCAACGGGTTTTGTTGCTCTTCAGTTAGGCCCGAGCCTCCGGCTTTCTATCCTGCCTGCGGTGTGACCAGGAAGGTAGTGGAGCGGTGTCTGTCTCCCGTGGAGATAGGTGTCTCCTGCTTCTCCTGTGACCGGACAGCTCGGAAGTGTAACCTCTGCGCATCCCAAGCAAGACACAGAACAAAACAGTGACTCGGGGTGCTGTCAGGACCGGTGTCGAGGTTCAGAATGTCACGTTTGCCAGGCTGTGATAGGAACAAGCAGGTACGCCAGGGCGCCCTGTTCCAGGGAGATTCCGTGTTGTGGCGTGTCAACGTCCTTCCTACCGACGGCCCTGGCAGGCGGCAGGGACGGCGGTGTACACATCAACACGGGGCCAGTGCGGCAGCTTCCGCGCAGAGCTCCCTCGAGTCGGCCATGCTCGTGGTGGGGACATGGAGGTGTCGTTGGCCTTGTGGGAGCAGAGCAGCACCAACATATCTCATCAAAACAGGGATTGAACCCTTAGGGATGACGGAACATGAACGTCAGGAACAGAGCTTGGGCTGAGAGGGGACCCAGGCCCAACCTTGTAGGCCAAGGAAGGAAACCATTGGGCTCCCTTCCCTCGTCCTGAATCTGGAGGACCAGTCCCGGCAGTTTGGGAAGGAGTATATGCGGGCTCATCTCGGATCTGGTGGAGGTGTTAGGGAGTTCGTCTAGGAACTGACTCCAGCAGAGTCTTGAAAGGCAAGAGAGGGCCATTAGCAGTGCGGGGAGAGCGGCTCCAGGCCAACGAATAGCAGAGAAAGGTCATGAAGGAGAAAGGAGTCCAGAAACCCTGTGTGCCTGTGTTGTTTGTGCTTGTGGTGTGTGTGCCTGTAGTGTGGGTGTGTTGCGCGTGTGTGGTGTATATGTGTGTGGTATGTCACAAATCTGTGCTGTGTGGTGGGTTGCGTGTGTATGTGTGGTGTGTGAGAGTGGATGAACGTGTCCGCAAAGGTGTCTCGTGCGGGACACACACACGTGCCCTGGGCACGTGGTTTTTGGGGCAGGAGATCCCTCACTGCTCCCGTATCAGGAGGTGAACAGGATGTGAGATGGCCAAATGGGGGCCTTGGAAAACTCCTGCACTTGATAGTTGAGATCTTGAGGGAGGAGAAGCCCCTCAGGGCCACATGACACTCACCCCCGCCTCTTCCTCCACCTCGTCCTTGGTGGGATCTCCGAGGGAGGTGGCAGGCTCATTGCGGTGGTGTCCGACCTGACCTGGAGAGAGCGTGCCAGCATGGGCTCCCAGTGGGTGCATCATCATCACGGGGAACTTTGGGATCGACATCCTGCATGAAGCAGGAAGTTGCGGGCTGGGACCGACCGCGGGTTCACTGAAAAGCCACCTTGGGAGGTGTTTCGGTCAAAGCTGAGGGCCACGTAGGTGGTCTGCAGCACCCTTAGGCTCTTTGCCCACCCTGCCTGCCAGTTGGCTGCGGGGGCCCCCGGTTGGGGCGGGGTGCGGCCCTGGCTTTATGAGGCAGGCTGGAGTCCATTGATGCCATAGCAACGTTTTGTTGCTCCTCAGTTATGCCCGAGACTGCGGCTTTCTATCCTGCCTGGACTGTGACCAGGAAGGTAGTGGAGCGGTTTCTGTCTCCTGTGGAGGTAGGTGTCTCCTCCTTCTCCTGTGACCGGAGAGCTCGGAAGCATAACCTCTGCGTATCCCAAGCAGGACACAGAACAAAGCAGTGATTCGGGGCGCTGTCAGGACCGGTGTCGGGGTTCAGAAGGTCACGTTTGCCATCTGTGATAGGAACAAGCAGGTGCGCCCAGGGCGCCCTGTTCCAGGGAGCTTGGCATGGTGTGGCGTGGCGATGTCCTTCCTTCCGACCGCCCCGGCAGGCGGCTGTGACGGCGGTGTCCACAGCCACTACAACCAGTGCGGCAGCCTCCGCACAGAACTCCCTCGAGTCGACCATGCTCGGGGTGGGGACGTGGAGGTGAGGTTGGCCTTGTGGGAGCAGCGCGGCACCAACACATCTCACCAAAACAGGGACTGAACCCTTAGGGATGACGGAACACCAACGTCAGGAAAAGAGCTTGGGCTGAGAGGGGACCCAGGCCCCACCAAGTGGGCCCAGGAAGAAGACCATGGGGCTCCCTTCCCTCTGCCTTAGTCTTGAGGACCAGTCAGCGCAGTTTGGGAAGGAGTAGACCAGGGCCCGCTCGGATCTGGTGGGGGTGTGAGGGATGTCGTCTAGAGACTGACAGCAGCAGAGTCTTGAAAGGCAACAGAGGGCCATTATCTGTGCGTGGAGAAGCGGCTCCAGGCCAAGGAAATAGCACAGAAAGGTTATGAAGGAGAAAGGATTCCGGAAAACCTGTGTGCCTGTGGTGTGTGTGCTTCTGTTGTGTGTTCCTGTGGTGTGGGTGTGTTGCGCGTGTGTGGTGTATGTGTGTGTGGTAAGTCACAAATGTGTTCTGTGTGGTGGGTCGCGTGTGCATGTGTGGTGTGTGAGCCTGTGGACGGACGTGTCCGCACAGGTATCTCGTGCGGGGGACCCTCCTGTGCCCTGGGCACGTGGTTTTTGGGGCAGCAGATATGTCACTCCTCCCCGACTCAGTAGAGGAACAGGATGTGAGATGGCCAAATGGGGGCCTTGGAAAGCTCCTGCACTTGATGAGACCCTGAGCGGGGTGAGGCCCATCAGGGCCACATGCCCCTCTCCCTCGCCTCTTCCTCCAACTCGGCCTTGATGGGACCTCCGAGGGAGAGGGCAGGCTCATTGCGGTGGTGTCCGACCTGACCTGGAGGGAGCGTGCCAGCCTGGGCTCCCAAGGGGTTCATCATCACGGGGAACTTTAGGATTGACATCCTGCGTGAAGCAGGAAGTTGAGGTCCAGGACCCACCATGGGTTCAATGAAAGGCCACATTGGGAGGTGTTGCCCTCAAAGCTGAGGGCCACGTAAGTGGCCTGCCGCACCCCTCAGCTCTTTACCCACCCTGCCCGCCATTTGCCTGCAAGGGCCTTCGGGTGGAGGGAGGCGGACCCGGATTTTGAGGAACGCTGGACTCCATTGCTGCCATAGAAACGGGTTTTCTTGCTCCTCAGTCAGAGCCGAGCCTGTGGCTATCTATCCTGCCTGGAGTGTGACCAGGAAGGTAGTGGAGCAGTTACTGTCTCCCGTGGAGTTAGGTGTCTCCTGCTTCTCCTGTGACCGGAGAACTCGGAAGCGTAAGCTCTGCGCATCCCAAGCAGGACACAGCACAAAACATTGTTTCGGGGCGCTGTCAGGACCAGTGTCGGAGTACAGAATGTCACGTTTCCAGGCTGTGATAGGAACAAGCAGGTGCGCCCAGGGCACCCTGTTCAAGGGAGCTTGGCGACGTGTGGGGTGGTGACGTCCATCCTTCCGATGGCCCGACAGGCGGCAGAATCGGCGGTGTCCACAAACACACGGGGCCAGTGCGGCAGCCTCCGCGCAGAGCTCCTTGGAGTCGACCATGCTCGGGGTGGGGACGTGGAGGTGAGGTTGGCCTTGTAGGAGCAGCGCGGCACCACAACATCTCACCAAAACAGAGACTGAACCCTTAGGGATGACGGAACACGAATGTCAGGAACCGAGCTTGGGCTAAGAGGGGACCCAGGCCCCACCAAGTGGGCCCAGGAGGGAGAACATGGGGCTCCCTTCCCTCGGCATGAGTCTGGAGGACCAGTCCCGACAGTTTGGGAAGGATTAGATGCGGGACCAGCTCGGATCTGGTGGATGTTAGGGAGGTCGTCTAGGGACTGACACCAGAAGGCGCTTGAAAGGCAAGAGAGGTCCATTAGCGGGGGGCTGGAGAAGCGGCTCAGGGCAAGGAAATAGCACAGAAAGGTCATGAAGAATAAAGGAGTCCAGAAACCCTGTGCCTGTGGTGTGTGTGCTTCTGGTGTGGGTGCCTGATGTGTGGGTGTGTTCCGCGTGTGTGGTGTATGTGTGTGTGGTATGTCACAAATGTGTTCTGTGCGGTGGGTTGCGTGTGCATGTGTGGTGTGTGAGCGTCTGGAAGGACGTGTCCACACAGGTGTCTCGTGCGAGCCACCCACACGTGCCCTGGGCACGTGGTTTTTGGGTCAGCAGATCCCTCACTGCTTCCGGACTCTGGAGGGAAACAGAATGTGAGATGGCCAAATGGGGGCCTTGGAAATCTCCTGCAATTGATAGTTGAGACCCTGAGCCGGGAGAGTTCCCTCAGGGCCACATGACCCTCACCCCCGCCTCTTCCTCCACCTCGGCCTTGGTTGGACTTCCGAGGGAGGGGGCAGGCTAGGGCGGTGGTGTGTGACCTGACCTGGAGGGAGCGTGCCAGCCTGGGCTCCCAGTGGGTGCATCATCATCACGGGGAACTTTGGGATCGACAACCTGCGTGAAGCAGGAAGTTGCGGGCCAGGACCGACCGCGGGTTCACTGAAAAGCCACCTTGGGAGGTGTTGCGGTCTAAGCTGAGGGCCACGTAGGTGGCCTGCAGCACCCTTAGGCTCTTTGCCCACCCTGCCCGCCAGTTGGCTGCGGCATCCTCCGGATGGAGGTGAGCGGCCCCGGCTTTATGAGGCGCGCTGGAGTCCATTGCTGCCATAGCAATGGGTTTTGTTGCTCCTCAGTTAGGCCCAAGCCTGCGGCTTTCTATCTTGCAGGGAATGTGGCCAGGAAGGTAGAGGAGCGGTATCTGTTTCCCGTGGAGGTAGGTGTCTCCTGCTTCTCCTTGACGGGAGAGCTCGGAAGGATAAACTCTGCGAATCCCAAGCAGGACACAGTACAAAAGAGTGATTCGGGGCGCTGTCAGGACCGGTGTCGGGGTTCAGAATGTCACGTTGGCCAGGCTGTGATAGGAACAAGCAGGTGCGCCCAGGGCGCCCTGTTCCAGGGAGCTTGGTGTGGTGTGGCGTGGCTACGTCCATCCTTCCGACGGCCCCGGCAGGCGCAAGGGTCGGAGGTGTCCACAGCCAAACGGGCCAGTGAGGCTGCATCCGCACAGAGCTCCCTCGAGTCGGCCATGCTCGTGGTGGTACGTGCAGGTGACGTTGGCCTTGTGGGAGAAGGGCGGCACAAACACATCTCACCAAAACAGGTACTGAACCCTTATGGATGACGGAACATGAACGTCAGGAACCGAGCTTGGGCTAAGAGGGGACACAGGCCCCACCAAGTGGGCCCAGGAGGGAGACCTTGGGGATCCCTTCCCTCAGCCAGGGTCTGGAGGTACAGTCCCCTCAGTTTTGGAAGGAGTAGACGCGAGCCCAGCTAGGATCTGGTGGGGGTGTTAGGGAGGTCGTCTAGGGACTGACACCAGCAGGGGCTTGAAAGGCAAAGGAGGACCATTAGCGGGGTGTGGAGAGGTGGCTCAGGCAAGGAAATAGCACAGAAAGGCCATGAAGGAGAAAGGAGTCCAGAAACGCTGTGTGCCTGTGGTGTGGGTGTGTTGGGCGTGTGTGGAGTATGTGTGTGTGGTATGTCACAAATATGTTCTGTGCGGTGGGTTGCGTGTGCATGTGTGATGTGTGAGCGTGTGGAAGGACGTGTCCGCACAGGTGTCTCGTGCGGGACACCCACACGTGCCCTGGGCACGTGGTTTTTGGGGCAGCAGATCCCTCACTGCCCCCCGAATCAGGAGGGGAATAGACTGACACCAGCAGAGTCTTGAAGGCAACAGAGGGCCATTAGCGGTGTGTGGAGAGATGGCTCCAGGCCAACGAAATAGCACAGAAAGTTTATGAAGGAGATAGGGTCCGGAAATCCTGTGTGCCTGTGGTGTGTGTGTTTGTGGAGTCTGTGACTGTGGTGTGGGTGTGTTGGGCCTGTGTGGTGTATGTGTGTGTGGTATGTCTCAAATATGTTCTGTGTGGTGGGTTGCGAGTGCATATGTGGTGTGTGAGCGTGTGGATGGACGTGTCCGCACAGGTGTCTCGTGCGAGCCACCCACACGTGCCCTGGGCACGTGGTTTTTGGGGCAGCAGATCCCTCACTGCTTCCGGACTCAGGAGGGGAACAGGATGTGAGATGGCCAAATGGGGGCCTTAGAAAACTCCTGCACTTGATAGTTGAGATCCTGAGCGGGGAAAGGCCCCTCAGGGCCACATGCCCCTCGCCCCCGCCTATTCCTCCACCTCGGCCTTGGTAGGATCTCAGAGGGAGGGGGCAGGCTCATTGCGGTGGTGTCCGGTGGTGTCCGTCCTGACCTAGAGGGAGCGTGCCAGCCTGGGCTCCCAGAGGGTGTATCATCACGGGGAACTTTGGGATCGACATCCGGCGTGAAGCAGGAAGTTGAGGGCCAAACCACCGCGGGTTCACTGAAAGGCCACGTTGGGAGGTGTTTCGGTAAAAACTGAGGGCCACGTAGGTGGCCTGCAGCACCCATAGGCTCTTTGCCCACC
>JAINVK010000183.1:0-19170 GCA_030068075.1 Paguma larvata
CAAGGAAATTGAATCACTCATCAAAAGACTCCCAAGGAACAAAAGTCTGGGAGCAGATGTTTCCTAGATGAACTCTACCAAACATTTGAAAGAGATATTACCTATATTTCTCAAATGATTCCAAAAGTAGAAATAGAAGGAAAACTTCCAAATTTATTCATAACCTAACATAACCCTGATACCAAAGCCAGACAAAGACACCACCAAAAAAAAAAGAAAAGAAAGAGAGACAGACAGAAAGAAAGAAAGAAAGAAATCAGAAAGGAAAGAAACGAAAAGAGAGAGAGAGAGAGAATGACAGGCCAATATCCCTGATAAATATGGATGCAAAAATTCCCAACAAAATACTAGCAACCCAAATCCAACAGTACATTCAAAGGATCGTTCACCACAATCAAGTGGGATTTATTCCTGGGCTGCGAGTGTTGTTCAATATTCACAAATCGATCAACACGAATCACCACGTTAATAAAAGAACGAATAAGAACAATACAATACTTTTAATGGATGCAGAAAAAAGCATGTGACAAAGTACAACACCCATTCATGATAGAAACTCTCAACAGACTCCGGTTAGAGAGAATATGCCACAACATAATAAAGGCCATATCTAAAAATCCACACCGAATATCATCTTCAGTGGAGATAAGCTAAGAGCTATTCATCTCTGGTCAGGAACACCACAGGATGTCCACTCTTATCACTGTTATTTCAGAGTGCTGGACATCCTAGTCCCAGTAATCAGACAATAGAAAGAAAGAAAAGGCATCCAGATAAGCAAGGAAGAATTCACACTTTCCGTATCTGCAGACGGCGGGTTACTCTATATAGAAAACCCAAAAGGGTCCACCAAAAAATTGCTAGAACTGATACATGAATTCAGTAACAATGGAAAATAAAACCTCAAGGCACAGAAATCGATTTCATTTCTATACCGCAAGGATGAAGAAGCAAAAAAGAGAAATCAAGGAACCAATCTCATTTAAAATTGCACCAAAAAGGAGTGCCTGGGAGGCTCAGTTGGTTAAAGGTCTGACTCGTGGTTGGCACTCAGGTCATGATCTCACGGTTTGTGAGTTCCAGCTCCGCATCCGGCCTCGCGCTGACAGTGTGAAGCCTGTTTGGGATTCTCTCTCTCCCTCTCTCTCTGGCTCTCCCCCACCCCCACTCACTCTCTCTGTCTCTCTCTCTCTCAAAATAAGGAAATAAAAACTTTAAAAAATATTCAAAAAACAATTGCACCAAAAATTGGATAATTAGGAATAAACCTAGCCAAAGCAGGAAAAGATCTATACTCCGAGAACTAGAAAACCCTGAGAAAAGAAATCGAAGATGACACAAACAAAGGGAAAAACCTTTCATGCTCACAGATCAGAAGAAATATTCTTGAAATGTGTATCCTACCCAGAGCAAGCAACAAATTTAAGGCAATCCTTATCAATATATCAACAGCGTTTTTCACAGAGCTAGAAAAACTAATTCTAAAGTTTGTCTGAAACCAGAAAAAGCCCCACGTAGCCAAAGCAATCTGGAAAAAAGAAAAGAAAAGCTGCAGGCACCACAAATCCCAAAGTCAACTTATGTCACAAAGCTGGCGTGGTCAAGACAGTATGGTACTGACACACAAATGGACACACAGATCAATAGAGCAGAACAGAAACCTGAGAAGTAGACTCACAACTATACAATCAATTGACCTTCAACAAAGCAGGAAAGAATATCCAGTGGAAAAAAAAACCGTCTTTTCAACAAATGTTGAGACACCTGAATGGCCACATGCAAAACAATGAAACTGGGCCACTTTCTGACACCATCCACAAAAGAGAAATTCAAAATGGATGGAAGACCTAACTGTCAGATCCGCAAACATTAAAATCATAGAGGAATAACACTTTGACATCAGCTGTCACAACTTCTTACTAGTTATGTGTTCTGAGACAAGGGAAACAAAAGCAAAACTAAACTATTGAGACTTAATGAAAATAAAACTCTTCCACACAGGGGCACTAGGATGGCTCAGGTGCTGGAAGACCCAGCACACCCCAGAGGCGAAGGCCCACAGCTGAACCCCACACGGACACTGAGGTCCACGACTCGTGGAGGAGGGTGGAGCCAGACAGGGTGGGGCAGACGGGGCACAGATCAGAGGGACACAGGAGAGCGGGGGCAGAGGTGGGGGGCTGATTTGTCCACACTGGCTCCTCCCCCGGGTCATCTCCTCGGCCTCTACAGGTGGGAGGGGCGGGGGGCACAAGGTGGCAGAACGGACGTTTGGGCCCAGATGACGCCACGTGGACGCCTAGTCAGAGGAGCGGTCAGTCCGCTGGAGAGCGGTCCAGATTCAGGGACCGGGGCCCTTACGCAAAGGGCTGTACAGACCAGCCGACGAGGGACCCAGGGGGTCTGGAGCACCCGCCTGCCCTCTGCCCGGGCCCTGCCCCACAGACGCGGCAGAGGCCAGCAGACGGGGGGGGCAGGGACCGGGCCTCTGGGGGTTCTGGACCCACACTGTGGGCAGAACATCTCCTCCCGGGCTCCATCTGGCCCTGGTGACAGAACGGCTACCTGTGGTCCCCAAACCAACAACAGAGCACCTCCCCCCTCTGCACACCGCCTTCGCCTCCTCTCCCTCGTGCACCCTGCCTTCACCTCCTCTCCCCTCCTGCACCCCGTCTTCACCTCCTCCTCCTCCCCCCTGCACCCTGCCTTCACCTCCTCTCCCCTCCTGCACCCCGCCTTCACCTCCTCCTGCCCCCTGCACCCTGCCTTCACCTCCTCCCCCACCTGCACTCCGCCTTCACCTCCTCTCCCCTCCTGCACCCCGTCTTCACCTCCTCCTCCTCCCCCCTGCACCCTGCCTTCACCTCCTCTCCCCTCCTGCACCCCGCCTTCACCTCCTCCTGCCCCCTGCACCCTGCCTTCACCTCCTCCCCCACCTGCACTCCGCCTTCACCTCCTCTCCCCTCCTGCACCCCGTCTTCACCTCCTCCCCCCACCTGCACCCCGCCCTGTCCCTCACTCTCTGACCCTCGACCTTGGGAATGGAGTGCTCACTAGAGAATCCTCAATCCCTCCACTATGGTCTCCTTGGGGCCTCTGTTTTGACCCTAAATTCTGACTGGTTCCACCTCTTCCCCTGGGACCAGAAAGGCCAAGTCTCTTCCGTTTGGTGAGCGATCCACACTACTGGGTGCTGAGGGTTGACTTTCTCGGGCTGCCCGTGGGCCACTCTGCCCCATGCCACCGCCCAGCTCTGGAGGAGAGGCCGCACATGGCTCTGGTGGTGAAAGCTGCCCGCACGGTCTCTGGTCACTCTGAGGACAGGCACCAGCGGTTTACCCGGGAAACCAGGGAGACCTCCCTGGCTGGAGACACGCACAACGGCATCTCCGCCATGTCTGGTGACACGGAGTCGCAGCTGCTGGGGACACAGAGGGTGGAAACCGTCCACCGCTGAATGCACGGAGAAGCCTAGCCACTAACAGGGAGGGCGCAGGACCATCACAGGAGAGGGGCCCAGGTCAGAGGGACACACAACTAAAGCATCACGCTAGCTGAAATGAACAGGCGTCAGAGACTGGCTGAAATCAAGGTATTTTCCCACAAGTATGACCTACACAGAGACCACCAGACACCAGGCGGCCTTGGGGCACCGGGACGCTTCTCGGGTGTGTCTTTTCTCCTGAGAAGCCGCATCTCACCTCCTTGCTGCCGGCTGAACACAACGCCCACCCGGGGATCCTGAGCCGAGGCCTGGGCGGCACTTACTTGATTTTACTGAAGACAATGTCCACGTCCGTGACGGTCACATTCTTCCCATCGATGATCTGGCAATCCTTACACAGCTTCAACCAGTTCTTGCCATGCATCTCCTTCCCGGTGGCCCTGGTGTCCCTGTGCACGGCAAAGCGCCCGAAGGCCTCCTCCAGGGCGCTGAGCTCTGGGGCCGCGGCGGCGGCCGCCCCTTCGCCGGCACCTTCCGTCTCCAGTGACAGCCTCTTGGCTGCTCTGTCCTTTGCAGGGTCCCCTGGGGATTTGGGGGGTGTCTTGTTGGCGGCCTTGGCCTTGCTGTCGGCCGTGTTGCTAGGGGAGGAAGGGGAGAAAGCGGTCACTGCACTTCCCCAGAGCCGGACACAGGGCAGAAGGCTGGCCGCCCGTGTCACGGTGGGCACCCAGGACGGGGCAGGTCCCTCAGGCATAAAGGGGTAGAGCCACTACCAGGCACTGCCCCTCCCAGCACTGGCCCCTGCCAGCCACCCAGTGGTTGGATGAGGGCTGTCCCCCACAGTCAAAGTCCATGGGGAAGCGCCCAACACAGCCTCCTGTGGGCTCGCTTCCCCTCCTGTCACTCCCCTACCAGCCATCGTGCCAGTGCCTCCTCCCTGGGCCACATCTGCTTGACTCTCTGGAACGACATCCTCCCAAGGGACCCCCAGCTGATGGGGAGGGAACCCAGAACCTTGGTCTGCGGACTTGCCGCAGGGGCGTGGCAGGTATGGGAGTGCGCATGCGCGGGCCCAGGGTGGGGACTACACGTGGGGCCCCTCGTTGAGAACTCAGTGGAGACTGCCCTGCCCTATCCACAGGTCTCTGCCTTTGTGGGCGCATGATCCCCAAGGCCAGTGGGTCCCTGTGGGGCCTCCTCCCTGTGTCACAGCCAGTGGCCCAGGCAGGAGCCTGAGCTGTCCAAGCCCCACCAAGGTGTGTGGCTGAGTCCCCAGAAGTCGCTTCCCAGAGGAGCAGCAAGTGGCCGTCCGTGCCCCAGGAGGCTCAGCAAGAGGAAAGCAGCGCACCCCTCCCCCGACCTCCCCCCACCATCCCGCACACACAGGCAGAGTCCCGACCAGCAAGCGGCTGTGCAAGTCCTCAGTTCGGTGAGCGTCCCAGAGGAAGCCAGGACCAGGGTCGCACACACCCACCATTTCCAAAGCCAGTGCAGGTCTGGACTGACGGCTCTGGAGCCCCCGGCCCCCACTCATGCCCTCTCCTCCAGGCTGCAAACAGCACAGCCCGGGCCCCTGGGGACGTGCAGCGTGCAGACGCTCCAGGCTCCTGCAGGCCCGCCCAGGGACAGGGACCCGGGGACCTGCCGTGGGAATGCCAGCCCTCAGAAGGACCCACAGCAGAGGCGAGGTGATACCCAGTCGTTTCCAGTGTTATTGCTGACCCCATTCTTTGTCTGAAACAGGAGCTTCTTGGGTCGGAGGGAGGAGGAGTCACATGCGTTCCGTGTGTCCTTTTCTATCCTTTGATAAATCCAGGTGCTACATGATGTAATAATGATACAATTAGTTTCTAAGAAACCCGAGGGCTCCAGCAGAGGCTTAACCGGACTATGGAGCGTCCAGAGAGTCCCTTTTGCTCAGAGGCTGGCGGCCCATTCCTGCAGGGTCTCCCTGTCACCGGAGGAGAACACTTAAGGGGCACAAATCAGCATACAGTGGGAGTGAAGGCCCATCAGTTGTGACCAGGGATGACCAGGGAGCACCCTGGCTGGTCAAAGGCCCAGAGGTCCGAATGCCCTGCCCACTCCCTCCATGCAAGGACTTCCCGCAGCTCAGGAAAGCCCCAAGAGTTCTCTATGCCCACAACCCCCAACTCCCTGTGAAATCCTCAAGTCTCTCTCCTTGTCCTCACCCACTTTCCTGAAAAGACCCCAGACTATTTGGGATGTGTAAGAATATGGGGGATGTGGAGGAAGTGAGGATGGAGAGGAAGAGAGGATGGGAAGGAAGTGAGGACAGAGAGGAAGTGAGCACAGGGGTGGGGAGGAAGTGAGTGCAGGGAGGATGGGAAGGAAGTGAGGGTGGGGAGGAAGTGTGTGTAGGGGGGTGGGGAGGAAGTGAGGATGGACAGGAAGTGAGGATGGGAAGGAAGTGAGGACAGAGAGGAAGTGAGCGCAGGGGGGTGGGGAGGAAGTGAGGATGGGGAGGAAGTGAGGATGGGGGAAGTGAGTGCAGCGAGGATGGGGAGGAAGTGAGGATGGACAGGAAGTGAGGATGGGAAGGAAGTGAGGACAGAGAGAAAGTGAGCGCAGGGGGATGGGGAGGAAGTGAGGATGGGGAGGAAGTGAGGATGGGGAGGAAGTGAGGATGGGAAGGAAGTGAGGATGGGAAGGAAGTGAGGACAGAGAGGAAGTGAGCGCAGGGCGATGGGAGGAAGTGAGGATGGGGAGGAAGTGAGGATGGGGAGGAAGTGAGGATGGGAAGGAAGTGAGCGCAGGGGTGTGGGGAGGAAGCGAGCACAGGGGCGTGGGGAGGAAGTGAACAGAGCTGGGACGCTCGGTGTGTAGCGTCTGTGAGGTGCACCTGGCATCACCAGCATCGGGCCCACGGCGGGTCAGCTGAGCTCCCTTGGGCCCCCTCTGCGGCTGGCCTCAGGGGTCCCGGGAAGCAGGGTGCAGGTGGGGAGAGAAGGGGGTCCTAGAGATGAGTAGGAGAAAGGGCAGGAAGGGGAGGGGCCCGGGACGGGAGCTCCCAGGTCTCACGTGAGCCATCCCCCTGGGCCAGAGGGGCCAGGAGCAGGGAGCCCATAAACACACTGGGTGTGGGGACGGACTATGTTACTGGATTTGCATTTTCAAAGAAGGACTTGGAGAGGCCCAGGGTGGGAGGAGGGGCCGGAGGGCAGCCCTGCCCGTGGCCCCACAGGGACCTGGACAGGCCTGACCCCCAGTGTGTGCCAGAGAGGGATCATCCCACCACCAAGAAAGACTGTCTTGGAGATACCACATGATCTCCCTGGCCCCAACCCCCCAGGAGCCATCAAGGCCCCAAAGAGGCGCCAGGCCAAGGCCCCTATTTCTAAAATGAACCAGGGCCCGTTTTAGAATGACCCTCCCTGGCAACCTCCTTAAGCCTTGACCGCCTGAAGCAAAACTTACAGAAAAGGTGACACAGGACAGACCCCGACAGACCACTGTCAGCTGCCACATGGATATCAGCATACAGAATTCCTGACCAGGAGCACCGGAGACCCTGTTACTGATGCTCCTGCAACAGGGCCAGGTGTGTCCGTGAGCGGGGCCAGGTGTGTCTGTGAGCAAGAGCAGGTGTGTCCGTGAGCGGGGCCAGGTATGTCTGTGAGCAGGGCCAGGTGTGTCCGTGAGCGGGGCCAGGTGTGTCCGTGAGCGGGCCAGGTGTGTCCGTGAGCGGGGCCAGGTGTGTCTGTGAGCAAGAGCAGGTGTGTCTGTGAGCGGGGCCAGGTGTGTCTGCGAACAGGCCCTGTGGAAGAGGTGCACTTATGCTAGAATCGGGGACCAGGGATGGCGTGCAGAGTGGGGTAAGGTGAAGGCCAGCAGGATGCATGTGTCCGGGAATCTGGACAGGCCACAGGGGAACCCAGAGCTCACCCAGACTCCTGTCCCCCAGTCCTCCACATGCCACTGGCTTCCGTCACACTCCCTGGGGGCTGCATGAGCCCCTCGTCTGGTCCTGTCTCCCTGGGAACCTCCGGCCTGGTGGTGGGCACAGGGGTTCAGACCAGCCTCCTGGGGACCCTCTCTGGGAAATGCCAGCCCCTCCACCCCACCCACTTGCCCCTGGGCCCTGCTCTGAGAAGGGGGAGAGCCCCCCAGTGTGATCCCCAAGTCCCAGAGCACATTCCCAGCCTCCGCCCTGATTCCAAGACTCCAAACCTCCTGAACCTCTATATCCGTGTCCTTGAAGGGAACCCAACCCTGCCCAGGGCACACCCAAGTGTCCTGCACTGGCTGCTCCCCGTACCGCGTGGGTGCGATGCAAGTCCAGGCCTTTGAAACAGAGGGAACCAGTGTCCTCCTCGGGGACACCCTGCAGACATGAACCCAAAAGAGGCAAACATTCTTTGCGAAATAGCCAGGCTGGGATGTATGGAAGCCTTGGAGCCTGCAGAGTTCCCTGGAGAAATCCCTATTTGTGTGTGGTGGCAGGGACGAAGAGGCCTGCAGGCCTGTGTGGGGGCTGCTCCCCCCACCAAGCCCCTCGGCTCCCAGCAGCGCCCCACCCACTGAAGGCAGGATCTTGTTCTGGGTTCTTGCATTAACCTCTTCCGCTAAAGCCACAGGGCCAGCCCCTCTGGGTGCACGGGAGTCTGCGTGGGACACGCTGTGTTGCAAGTGGGACTGAGAAACAGGCTCTGGGCTCCTGACAGACACCTCAGGCTCTGCAGGGGGACAGGGCTCCTGGGTGCGGGTGCATCAGAGAGAAGCTTCTGGAAGCCACTCCGGCTCTCCCTGAGCCCCTGCTCAGTGTCCCGACTCTTCACTCCCATGTCGTCTGAGTCTTTACACCTGGGCCTGGGCCAGCGAAAGCTCTAGGTGCTGAAGCCCCTGAGACGGTCAGTGGAGCCGCCAACGGGACCCCGGGGCCCAGGGTCCAGACTGAGACCCTGTTGCTGTGCAAGAACCCTCAAGGGCCCTGGCCACACAGGTATAAAGCAAGATTGTGCTCAGACCTCATGGGCCGCCAGGAGCGCCACTGGGGACGGGGGCTGAGCCAAGGGCACCACGAGGACCCCCGGCTCCGGGAGGCAGCTAACCGGAAGCTGCCAGAATCACAGCGACAACGCAGAGACAGCGAACAAAACGTGCAGACAGGAGAGAAAAAGCAGGAGACACTCTCCCTGCCCCTCTGAGGCCTCCGGGCAGGCCATGTGGGGTGCGGCGGGCAGAGGCACTGAGGCCCCTGGGCTGGCCCTTTCCAGAACACTCCACACGGCTCACCTCCCTGCTCTCCGCCTTCCACCAGGGCCCAGAGCCCACCTGGAGGCTCAGCCTCGGCATCAGGGTCTGGAGGTTCAGTGCACTTGCTGCTGCCCCTGGGGGACCGAAGGCCACGGCCAGCCTACAGACCCTCCGCGGCAGCCAGGTACCGCTCCCCACGCCTGCCGGTCGAGCTCTATCCCTGCGTGCACTTGAGCACAACACGGCCTTTGGCAATCGTTCACAGTTTTTATCATAACGTGGTCACCCACTCCGTGGCTGCCTCGGACACTCGATGTGAATGACCACTCGTCCCAGCTGAGGGCCGTTCCAGGCGGTGAGAGCCTCCCGGGGCGGACAAAGCAGGCTTTCTGAGCTGCACGCGCCTGAGAAACACCCAGACGGCCAGGAATCCCACCCTCCACAGGACGCGGCCCCAGTGCGAGAGCTGGCGTGGCCTGGGCTGTGTGAGCAGGACACGGCTCAGGTCCCAGATCCCACAGCCTGAGGCCACTGGCCTCAACGGGTCCCCCAAGGCCAGGATGTCCAGGCCTGAGGCCAGGCTGTCGTGCGTTCCCAGTCAGATCGAACTGAGTTCGCTCCGATGGGAAAAAACCAGCAGGGCACCGAGCTGGCATCTTGTCCACGTCCCTGAACATCCCAGGGCCATGGACCTGTCCTGCACTGTCCTGCACCAAGGTTACCTCGGGAGCCCCACCTCTGACCTGGGAAGCTGTGCCCAGCTGGTGGGGCAGGCCTAGAGGCAGCCAGCACAAGGGGGCCAGGCAGGACACGGTTCGGCGGCCAGGCAGGACAGGGTTTGGGGGCTGGCCAGGACTGGATTTGGGGGCTGGGAAGGACAGGGTTTGGGGGCCAGCAGGATGGGACTTGGGGGGCAGGCAGGACGGGGCTTGGAGGCCGGCAGGATGGGACTTGGGGGCAGGCAGGACGGGGCTTGGGGGCCGGCAGGATGGGACTTGGGGGGCGGGCAAGACGGGGCTTGGGGGCCTGGCAGGATGAGATTTGGGGGCCACGCAGGACTGAATTTGGGGGCTGAGCAGGACGAGGTTTGGGGGCCGGACGGCCAGCACAGGGGTGGGCCCAGGGCAGGCTGTGCACTCTCCAAAAGATGACCTCATGGGGCAGAAGCCTTTCCAGTAAGGGAAACTGAGGAAGGTGGCGGCATCTTCAATCCCCACCTACCCTTGAGGGCCTCTGGGTCGCTCTCCCCTGCCCCTGATATCAGGACATTCTCTCATCACCACAAAGCCAGGGATTTCAGACGGACTTTCACAGGGAATCCAAAACCACGGCCCACCAGGAGTGGGAAGTAGACCACGTCTGTATGTGGATCTCAGAAAATGAGGGGTGTGGGGGTCAAGGGACAGCCCTAAAGGGCAATGTGGCTTGAGGGGCCCCATGGCACACCCCCAATCCTGAGAGCTTCA
Organism: Paguma larvata; assembly: GCA_030068075.1. Lineage (NCBI taxonomy): Eukaryota > Metazoa > Chordata > Mammalia > Carnivora > Viverridae > Paguma > Paguma larvata. The sequence goes on from JAINVK010000183.1 coordinate 10,129, forward strand.
GAACCAAGGACAGCGGAGTGGTGTGGGAGAGCGGCCCCAGGGCACCGGCAGGGACAGAGAAGCAGGGGGCTAGGCCCACCTGGGCCCCCGGGGCCAGAAGGTCCTCAGAGGAGCTCAGGGCACCCTGGCTCCAAGAAGGCTGCCCGGGCCCACACAAGAATGCAGTCGTTCCCCATGGCTCACTCTCTGGGCCACACTTTCTTTAAGACCTGTCCTGAGATGCTCTGTCCACAGGGCCCTCTGCACACGTCCCCACCACGACACGGAAAACACGGAAGCCCCAAGTGTGCGAGTGCCATGTTTCCCACACTCTACACTCTGGTCTTGGCAGATGGGCTGAACCAGAGACTTTAGGCTCCTGGACAGATGCTCCCGTGCAGGGAGTGCCCTACGGGTTGGGTGAGGACACAGGTGGAAGCTTCTAGCCGCTCAGTCACCCAGCACACTGCCAGAACCCACAAGTGCCCAGCCAGGGGTCTGGGCAGCCGGGGGTCAGATGTGCTCCCTACGCAGGGGGCGAGTGTAGTGGGGTGAAAGGCAGCCGTGAGAAAGGCATGGCCATGTCCTAACCCCCAGAACCTGTGAATGTGATCCTGTTTGGAAAGAGGTCTTTGCAGATGTCACCAAGCTGAAGATCTCAAGGCAGGGTCTGACTGGCCTGAAGGCCCTGAACCCAATGACAAGTGTTCTCGGAAGACAGAGACGCAGACGTGGGGGAGGCCACGTGATGATGGGGCCACAGCCCTGGGATCCGGGGAGCTGGAAGAGGCAGGAAGGACCCTCCCCACGACCCTCCAGAGGGAGCGAGACCCCACCTGGACTCCCAAGCCTCTGGTCCCAGAACTGAGGATAAACTTCTGTGTGGCCCTTTGTCACAGCCACCTCAGAACACTCAGGGACCCAGAGAGGTGCGCACTGAATGAGCATCCACTGTGTCCCCTCTGGCGACGCTAGGCGCCAACACAGCAGCCCGGGGCCACTGTGGCCTTTGGGACGCTCTCTCCCCCACTTGCCTGGAGGCAGCTTACCCCACACCCCTGCTGCGGGCACCCCCACATCCGTGCGTCTTCCTGGGAGGCCTCGCCCTCCCCCACGCTGCACTCCACTCCTGCTGCAGCCTCATCAGGATGTCCTTCCCCCAAACTTCAAACCGGGGCATCCAGCTGCTGGAAGCTTCTGGTGGGCCCCCCAGCAGACTCCCTGCCTCACGGTATTTGTGAAGCACCACCCCCTGGAGAGCAGGGAGACCCAGCACCTTGCAGAGGAGGTCAGGGGCATCGCTTCCGTGACCGGGCTATGAAATGCTGGCTCTGCCTTGCCACCGCCTCACTGCTAGATGCTCCCTCGCGCTGGGGCATCCACGGTGGCAGGAGGTGCCAGCCAAAGACTCACGAGGAACTGAGACCAGGAACTGGCCTGCCAACACCCTGGTGATGAGCCTAGACGTGAGTCCCGGTCGGATGAGACCACAGCCCCTCCTTGCACCTGGAGGAAGCCTTGTGGCAAAGCAGGGCCAATGGAGCCGGCCAAGCTGTGCCGAGCCCGTGACCCACAGAAACTGCAAGGTGATGACTGTCCCTTCAAGCAGCGTAAGTTTACTATAACAATAGCTAATGTCCAGAAGTCTGTGCTTTGCTGCCAAAATACCCTGCAAGTGACACTCTGATCCCTAAGTTCACTGTGTGTCTCCCTCCTGTGTCCCCACAGTGAGTGTGGCATCACCACCCTCCCGGTTGCCTGGGTTGGGGCCCTCTGGTCCTCGTCCCTGGAGCTCCCATTGGCCATCTTTCTCATGGACCTGTTCTCCAGTCTCACATCCGTCCGTTCTGAGCGGCTGCAGTGGACTTCTGGACCTGCCCGGCTTGCCACCTGCTGGCTGTCATGTATGCTCCGGCTGGGGCACTGTCCCCAAGTGCATCCATCCCCACTGGCCAGTGCCTAGGGAGCTTTAGGAAGGGCCTGGGCTGACCTGCCTCTGGCTCCGGGTGCTGACTCTGGCCCTGGCTCCGCTGAGAACACTCCCTGAGCCAGACCAGCTCCAGCAGCCACATAGGCCCCCCCGCCTGCTGCTGCCCTCTCCCTTTGTGCCCTCCCCTGGGCTAGGGCACGGTGGAGCCTGCTGCACACAGTGCTGCGTGGACTCCAGGAAATGGCCGGTGTCCCTGCAGTGAGTTGGGTCTGCAGATACCCTGTCACTGGCTCACTGTTTTTCACTGTTAGGATTTGGTGCTTCTCTAGATTTCCTGTTCTTTTTTTAATGGTGCCTGTTCCTGCCTCACACATTCTGCTTCCTTATCTAACTTACTCCTAGTCCTCCTCATGTCCTCTGCAGGCCTCAGAGCAGAATTAGCCCTGCTGTCCCTCTAGCGGTGTCTCTTCCTGTCCTGTGATTTGTCTGATGTGCTTGTTCCTAGCAGGGGCTGGCGGACCCTGTCTTGGGACATGTGGGAACGCAAGGGACAAAGACTGAAGTGGGGGTCAGGACACATACGTAAGTAGAGGTGGAAGAAAAACAGGTGTCCAAACACCACGAGCGTGGGGATGGTCATCAGCAGCACCAATATCCCAAGTCCCAAGACCACCACGGGGTTCGTCTTTACAGGGAACAGAGGGAGGAACAGCAGCCAGGTGGTGTCCTCGGAGATGGCTGCGGAGGCAAGGGGGACACATATGAGTCCAGCACCTGGGGCGTGGCCAGCCTCTCCTCGGGGGACTGTGCTCTGAAGCAGGGGAGGGTGAGCAGCTCGAGGGAGCCCCTTCCCCACCCGGGTGTGTGCCCTGCCTCGCCCAAGTGCCCTTGCGGCTGAGAAAGGAACCTCTGCTCTGCACCCTGAGGGCAGAGGTCCTCAAACACTCAGGACAGACACAGGAGGTGCTCCGCCTGGGGTCCTCCCTGCATCAGTGTCCAGGGCTGCCGTGACCGATGGCCACAGACTGGGCAGTTTCAACAACAGACATGGAGCCCCGAACTCAGGGCGTTGCAGGCCTGTCTCCCTCCGAGGCCATAGGGGGGATCCATCCTTGAATCTTTCAGCCTCTAGGGCACAGGGGTGAGGTGAGGCTCAAGGAACAGGGGTGAGTTTGGGCTCAGGACAAAGGGGTCAGCTGGAGCTCAAGGCCAGAGGCAAGGAAGGGCTCAGGGCTCAGGGCTCAGGGCACAGGGGTAGGCTGGGACTCAGGGCGCGGAGGTGACCTGGTGCTCGGGGTACAACTGGAAGGTGGGGCTCGGGGCACTGGAGCTAGCTGGAATTCCGGGCACAGGGGCGACCTCGTGTTCCTGACCCGGGTGAGCTGGGGCTCAGGGTAAAGGGATGTGGTGGTTCTCGGGGCACAGGGGCGAGCAGGGGCTTCCAGCACAGTGACAAGTTGGGGCTGGGGCCCAAGAGTGAGGTGGGTCTCAGGGCACAGGGGCGACCTCGGGCTCCGAACACAGGGGTGAGCTGGGGCTCAGGTTACAGGGGTGAGGTGGGGCTCGGGACATAGGAGTGACCTCAGGCTCCAGGCACAGGGAGGAGGTTGGGCTGGGGCCCAGGGGTGAGGTGGGTCTCTGGGCCAGGGGGAGCTGGGGCTCAGGGCCCAGGGGTAAGCTGGGACTAAGGGCACAGAGGCAAGGTGGAGCTTGAGCCTATGCCCCGAAGCCCACCTCGCCCCTTTACCTTGCGCCCCAGCTCACCCCTGTGTCGGAAGCCAGAGGTCACCCCTGTGCCCGGAATTCCAGCTAGCTCCTGTGCCCCGAGCCCCACCTACCAGCTGTACCCCAAGCAGCAGTTCACCTCCGTGCCCTGAGTCCCACCTTCACCTTGTTGCTGTGCCCTGAGCCCCTGCTGACCCCTTTTGTCCTGAGCCCAACCTCACCCCTGTGCCCCGAACCCCAGCTTGCCCCTGTGCCCAGAGCCCCAGCTCACTTCTCACCCCCGAACCCCACCTCGCCCCTGTAACCTGAGCCCCACCTCTCCACAGTGCCCTGATCCCCATTTCGACTCTGGCCCTGAGCCCCAGCTGATCCCTATGCCCTGAACCCCAGCTGACCGCTGTTCCCCGAGACTCACCTCATCCCTGTGTCCCGAGCCCCAGTTTGCCCCTATGCCCCAGCCCCAAGTCGCCTCTGTGCCCGGAGCCCCACCTTGCCCCTGTTCCCCAAGTCTGACCTGTCCCCTGTTCCCTGAACCCCAGCTCGCCCCTGTGCGCCTAGCCCCAGCTCCCCCCTGTGCCCGGAGCCCCTCACCACCCGAGCCTTACCCCTCACCCCCCCGCTGAATCTCGGGGCCTCCTGGGGAAATGGGCGCGGGTCGGGGGGGGGGGGTGGAGGATAGGCACCATGCATAAAGGTCACGGACGCGGGGATGCCAGCTTCTCCCGGCGGAGGGAGGGACGGGAAACTAGAACATTCCCCCGCTCCGAGCCAGAGCCGGTGCCTCCCAATCAGTGAGAAGGCCGCCCATGCTTCCGGATGGCCTGGGAAGGCACTGTCAAGATGAATCCACGTCTAAATTCCTGCGAGGGATCGGGGCCATTGTGAGCGGAGACACGTGTGTCAGACCGGGGGCCCCGGGGGCGCGGACTGAGAGCCGGAACCAATGAGGATTTCACAGGCACGCCCTCCGGAGGCGGCGGCCGGGCTGACGGCAGGGGAGTGCCAGCGGGCCCCGGGAGCCTCGGGCACACGGGCCCGGCCACGGCCGGCGCCAGATGCCAGGCGGAAACTGCGGGAACCCCATCGCGGGTCCCAGGGGGCAGCTGTGGGCGGCGGGGGAGGGACCTCATCGACTGTGCTGCCCCGGGCAGGGCCGGTGACCTCTCTGGGCCTCCGTTCCCTCTCCGGGGGTGACTGTGAGGCCCAGGGAACCCATTCAAGAGGCGGCTTTGAGACGACAAACACAATGTGAACACAGGCCAGCGTGCGGGGTCCTGAAGGAATGAGGCCTCAAGGGTCAGGAGGCGGGCCCCAAATGCGGCTCAGCGAGCCGAAGCCCGGACGGTTCCCCCAGCACACGCGCGCGCGCACACACACACACACACACACACGCACACACACAGCCCGTCCCTCCCCGCTCTGGGAGCCAGAGTTCAGGTCCCCACAGGACTGACTGAGGATACAGCAGACAAGGTAACTTGGCCGCTGGCTGGCGGTCACAGCCAGGACCGAACAGCTGGGGTCATGCTCTGCCTCCGAGGCTGGTGAGATGACCCACAAGGACAAATGTTTACTCTACGTGTCCTAATGGGTGCACACCGGCAACGAGGGATTTCCTAACCAGAATGGACCGGCCTCTGCAAGGAAGGGGGCCTCCACGCCGGCTGAGACAGGTGGACGGAAGCACGGCCAGGGCCGGGAGGGCAGCGGGGTGGGGGGGGGCCCCCGAGGCGGCGAGGACGTCCGGCAGAGGTCCTCGGTCCCTGGGGAAGGGCGAGTTCACAGAAACGCATGGAGGCGGCACCCTGGCCCCCCACGCACGGAGCCGGGCCGGTGGCACCCGTCCTGGAGCTGGGACACGAATCTCGTGGTGGTCAGACTCCCCAAGATGGCCCGAGGGACCCGTGTGCCCCTGCAGAGAGCCCCACGTGGGGGAACTGAGGCCTCGCGCCAACGGCCGGCACCACCTCGACAGCCGTGTGAGGGACAAGCTCGGAAGGCCCCAGTTCGAGCCACGGGACTCCCAAGCCCCTGACCCACAGACGCAGGGAGAATGGAGACCGGCTACCGCCACGGGTCAGCAGGAAACTTCTGGAGGAATCCGTCACGCAGAGGCAGAGAATTAGGACACGGGCCAACTCCAGCCGGAAGGGCTCTGGTCAGCGGCAGGGTGGCGGCGGTGTGACACCATCATGGTGAAGCGCCAGCCGACTCAGCCACACGAGAGCCAGAGGCATGACATTCACAAAGGCCGACCGATCACAGCGACTTGGCACAAACCACCCAAGCGCTAAGGTGGGGACCTGAGAGGCGGACCACTGCTTCTAGAACATGCACGGGCGAGCCCCGGAGATTATGCACGGCCCCCGGGCTGTCCTCAGAGTAGCGATTTGGCGGTCAGCCTGAGGCCCCAACAGGCCCCCCCATCCCAGAGCCTCGCGGACACCGCCTCCGCGGGCCACCCTGGCCCCGTGCCGCGGTCTCTGCCCAGAGCTCCCCACACACCGTTCCGCGTCCAGTTGACTGCTTTCTCCCTCCAAGATCTTCTCCCGGGCCGCCGCCTTCTCCACCTGGAGGCCCTCGGCCGCTCCTCCTCAGCCGGCCCGAGTGCCTCAGTGTGTTCCAGAAGCCCCCGCCGGCCTTCCTCTCCCACGCCCCCCACTACTCGGCGCGTCACAGGGGTCTCTGCCCCCGTCTCCCACTTCGGGACTGAGCTCACCCAGGACGGTGTCCTAGGTCGTGCGTCACCGGCCTCCTGTAACAGCAGCACGAACACGAGCTCGGCAGTTCCCGCCGGCCGAACGGCCACCACGCACAAGGTCGCCACCATAACACCATCCACGGCACGGGCTGGCTGGACTTCCGGCGCGCGCCTCGGAGAAGGAGCCACAGACCTTCTGCGGGATTCCTGAGGGGACCCCGGGGTCTCTTCACGAGACTTCCGGTCCCCCCTGCTCTCGGGTCCACGTTGTGAAGCCAGTGCCCAGCAGGACTGCACGCGGGGGGCCCTCCCCACCTGACCACCAGCGACAGGGGAGGCCGAGGAAAGCTCCCGAACCTCCCCGACGGAACGCATCTCCACAGCGCACCCGCCCAGAAGGACAAGAAGAACATGCTGCCTCTGACCGCCGGCCTCGCCCCAACCTCGTACCTTGCTCAGAAGCCAACATGGCAGCTCCCACTCCGTTGCTGTGTGCTTCCCGCTTTCCTGACGTATAATTGACAAAATTGTATATATTTAAAGTGTACACACAGCTTGATGACTTGACAAGGGTCTCCGTTGTGAGGCATTTGCCACAATTACGTTAATTATCATTCCATCGCACTACGTGCATGCGTGCGTGCGTGCGTGTGTGTGTATGTGTGTGTGTGTGCGCGTATGAGAATGCTTACGATCTATTCTCGGGCAGGGCGCCCGGGTGGTTCAGTCAGTTATGCTTCCGGCTTTAGCTCAGGTCATAATCTTGCAGTTCATGGGTTTGAGCCCCACGTTGGGCTCTGTGCTGACAGCTCAGAGCCTGGAGCCTGCTTCGGATTCTGTGTCTCCCCCTCTCTCTCTGCGCCTCCCCTGCTCACACGGTCTCTCTCTCTCTCTCACACAAAAATAAATAAACATTAAAAAAAAGAGAGAGACGGAGAGCGAGTGGAGCCCAATGCCACCAGTCGGGTGGGGGCCACACTCTGCGCAGCCCCGCGTGGAAGAGGCTCAAAGGTCCGTGTGGGGCCTGCGCCTCCCTCGGCCTCCATGGCCTGGAGGACAGAGGAGCAGCAGCCAGTCCGCCGCAGCGTCCCTCCGCCCCAGGGGGTGTGCGCCCGTCCAGGGAAGGGGCCTGCAAAGCCCGGGTGGCAATCCCGGCCGCGGCGGCCATACCCGGAGCCCCGTGTTGTCCCAGCACTGCTACCCTTCCAGACGCCGGCGGAGCCGCGGGGGTCTGGCGCCTTCCAGACGCCAGGACCCTGTCTACGGCCCTCCGCACATACTTCCTGCAATACGGGCCCTCGCGTCTCTCGGCCTCAAGTCCGTCGGCCTCCCGTGTTCCCGGGAACGGGCTAGGCGGACAGGCCAGAGGGGACCGGGGGCCCCGGCACGGGGACGCCTGCCCGGACACACGCGCTGCTCGGCCACATGGCTCTCGGTTGACCTGATGGTCCCATCTGCCACCGGGTGCTGGGGTCGTAACAGCATCGGGCACAAGGCGGGCACTGACCGCATAAACCAGCCATCGGCCACCTTCCCCGAGTCTGCATCCATAATCACTTAGCACGCTGCAGACTGGGACGGCCTCAGAGACAGGGAGCCCCTCAGACTGTCAGCCCCTCACACAGGACTCCTCCCTCAGACTGTGAGCCCCTCAAACAGGACTCCTCCCTCAGACTGTGAGTGCCCCCAGACAGGACTCCTCCCTCAGACTTTGAGCCCCTCACACAGGACTCCTCCCTCAGACTGTGAGCCCCTCACACAGGACTCCTTCCTCAGACTGTGAGTGTCCCCAGACAGGACTCCTCCCTTAGACTGTGAGTGACCCCAGACAGGACTCCTCTCTCAGACTGTGAGCCCCTCACACAGGACTCCTCCCTCAGACTGTAGGTGTCCCCAGACGGGACTCCTCCCTCAGACTGTGAGTGCCCCCAGACAGGACTCCTCCCTCAGACTGTGAGCCCCTCACACAGGACTCCCCCCTCACACTGTGAGCCCCTCGCCCACAGGACTCCCCCTCAGACTGTGAGCCCCTCACACACAGGACTCCCCCCTCGGACCGTGAGCCCCCACACACAGGGCACAGCTTTCTCGTCCTGTCATTCTAGCAGCTGTTTATCGTGCGTGTTGCTTCCTGAAGGGACAGAGTCCTCACGCAGTCCTCCCGACAAAATCCCCGCACTCCGCTTCCCTCTAGCCTCCTTGTGGCTCCCTCTGTCAGCCCTCGTCTCCTCAGGCTCCTCCCGAGAGGGCTCCTCTCCACGGCCTTCCTTCATTCTGTCATGTTTCCGCCCAGTCTGTCCTCCCCGCCCACCATGAGAGCCACACAAGCCGTTCCAGATCTTTCCGGATCACTGCCATGTGGGCCTGCCCGCATCCTCCAGCCTGTCTTCCCCTGGGGGCAACATCGCTGCACTCACACCCATCAGGCCCCCTCAGAGCCACAACCCGAGGGCGCCCGCACTCCACCCTCTGCTGGCCGCTGGCTTCTCTCACACGTGACGAGACCTGACCAGACGGTGCGTGAGACACCACCTGTGGAAATCGACCCCCTCACACCGCCCGAGGGGACCTGGCGGGCCCAGGTGACCACAGGGCCCTCGGCGTGGCAAGCACAGCGGGGCTCTCAGCAGCACGAGGCGAGCCGCAGCCAGACACTGAGCCCAGCGACACCCTCGTCTCCACCTCGGCCCGTCGCTGAAGCGTTCCG